>LOEQ01012157.1:6937-26952 GCA_001685075.1 Bramus lutescens
CGCCCAGTTCGGGCCGTACCATCCGCGGGGAGGGGATATCGATCTAGTATTCTCGTTTCTAGGCACACCTCAGCGTTCCCCAAGGCCAGCACTAGTATCCCAAGTCCTAATAAAAAAGGAAGAGCTACTGTAGTTTATGAAAGCTCCGGTGCTCCCTCCAGCCACCCTCTGGCTCCGCAATGCGATGAAACCGCCCGTCCTTAGCGCCAGGGTGTTGGGTTCGGTGTGGGCAGGCAGTGTCTAGGGATCTGAGCTGGTCAGGGTGACGTCTCTGCTGGTGTGGGGGATCCTGCGTTAGCCTTCTGGGTGGAATCCTAGCCTAGATCAACTCCCAAGCTGACTCCTGGCCTGAGCTGCACTTGAACCCTCGCTAGTAGCAGGCTGTGAGGCATGAGACCGTGGGAGCCGCTCCTCTTCTTGTCTGGGAGGCTTATAAACCTCTCCACCAACGTGGGTGTGAGCCCGTACTTCCCACCAGCTCATCCTCAACAATTCAACCTGTTAAGGCTCTGAAATTGCAAGCAAATCGACAGTTAAGCACGTGGCTAACCAAGCAATTCAGTTGTTTGTGGATTTTGCCCCAGAAAGTTCGATGCAGTAGTTTATTCTCAAAGCTTGGTGGGGTGTTGATATAAAATCCTTAAAAATGTCCTTATATCCTAGAGATCAGCATGACCTCAGTACCTTTTATTTTATGTATAGTAAAATACACTCTAACAAGTCAAAGCAAATGCAGTGTTTTTAATTTGTTCTTGATTTCACCCTGGAGATTGAATGAGGACGGCTTTATGTCTAGCAATCTCCTGACCTGGGAAGGAAGGAATAACCAGGTATGAACTTGGTCCCTCTCCCTGAATTGTTCTTCTGGGCACCCAGTAGAAAGGGTTTCATACCAAGGCCATTTGTGATTTCATTTAGATCTGGGAGAGAAAATAGGGAGAGGTTTAACTTGAAAGAGGTGGTTGCAGCTCGAGCATAAGGAAAAGATAAAGAAAATCTGCTAAAGGCATATTCTCTCCATTTGTGGTATTTCCTCTACTTCCTGTAGGTCGCACTGGCTAATCAGAACTCTACCGCACATGAATTCCCAGGAGGCCAGTCTACATGTATGAGGAACTCACTCCACCTGCCTCGTATTCAGAGGCTGGGATCAGAACAAAGAAAACACATTTCCAGTGTTCTTGGAATCTCTCAGCTTAGAGGAGACTTAAACGTAAATATGTCCGTGGCAGCAATGGTTATAATTTAAAACTATAGTCTGTTGGAAGAAAGAAAAGGAATGAATCCTTAACAAGACTGTCATCAATTGGCCATTTTCACTCCTCTTAGGTTCCACAATCTTCTGGGGGAAAAGCAGGCTTCTTCTTGATTGATATAAATGTGTCCGAAACAAAGTAAATGACTAAGAATGGGGGGCAGAATCAGCTTTAAAAGTAAGCAAACAACGGGGGCGGGGGTAGGGGGTAGTAGTTTCTGTTTAACATTTTGCATGAGATTTTTATAAACTCATTGCTTTGCAAAATGACCTGTTTGATTTATGAGCAATCTCTTTTGTAATTCCTGTTAGCCCATCAGTGAGGTTCACTTCTGCTTATATAACTAACAATAACTTTATAAAGGGAGTTCCAAGGTTTCTATAAGAGCCTGTTTTCTATAGAGCCGTCTGATATGTGTGCATTAGCCAAGCTGACAGCCAAAGCCGTTCAGTTCATACAGGAAATAAAAATAGTTTCTCCAGCAGTCTAGACTGGAAGATGCAGCCTGTGGCTTTCCTCTGGCTCTTTCCCACATGTTCCCATTACAGACTCCATATTGGCAGGAGTATCCTAACTCCCTCTTTTCTAAAAATTGGCTTCTTCGTGACTGCTAGAAAGTCATCCATTTTTATGGTTCAGAACTGTAATCGAGGTTGAGAACTGCACTAATCTGCACCTACCTGGTTTCAGAGCTCAGGGAACTTCTCATCTTCCATTGTGTGAGATGCATCCTGCCAGGCCCTGGCAGGGAACTCTGGTTCTAGCAACATGACCTTGTTACAGAATCTGCAGCTGAATTCAGATGTCAGCAAGTCATTTAAAAACGTTCAGGTCCTGCGATCACCTTGCCAGCTGATGACTTAGAAGGAAGCAGGCCATTTAAGGATAGCTGCCCCAAGGATCCCTTTTTATCATTATGCAGAAAATATACGTTAAATTCATGTTAAGGCCTAGATCAGTGTGCTAGGCTATGACGGACTTGGGGAAAGCTAGTTGGTGGTATACAAGATGACTGACACCCATTCCAGCTAGACAGAAGCAACAAGTACAGACTTGGAGAGAAGGGGAGATTCCATATAAAGGGATGACCAACATTTTTGAACTAGAGCTTGAGTAAGGCCTAAGTCTATAGAAATGAATGAGACCTGTTGCCAAGTAAGTTGCTAACTCCGTAAAAAATACTCAAAGGACAAGATTGTCTAGAGAATGAGATGGTTGAAGTGATAGAACAGAGTATTTGGGTAACAAACAAATTTGTCTTTAACAAAGCTTATTGGGAATCCATGGTAATAGAATAGAGAGTCTTAAATGTCACTCTAAGGACTCCTTTATTCCCTTCCCCACGAACCTTCTAAGTCAGTAGATTAGGAACCTCAACTCTGCCTACTCCCAGTCATCTTTACGTTATTGTCCCTGGATGTCCCTTCAGTTTGCCGACTAACTTGTGTTCTAAGGTAATTAATGTTTACCACGGAGGAGCTCAGCAAAAACTCGTTCCTTAATTTTTCTTTAGATTAGGATGGTTTGTGTTATTGAGTAACTCCAGAAAACCAAGTGATGCAAACATACTGTCGCTGTTCTGCTCTAGCAGGGCATAGAACCAGCTTCATTTAAACTTCAGACAAATAAGGAGTGACCATCAAGTAAGAAGACGGTTGTTGTAGTTAGCCAGTATCCCCAAAGTTTACGGGTTGAAAATATAATTGTAAATTGTATCTATGAATTAAAGAGACAATTAGGAATGAGGACTGGGCCCTCCTAAGTGGACTGATAACATGGTGTTATGGTGGGAGTGGGGAATGTGAGTTGGGCCCCTTGTATGCTCATAGGCCCGCTTGCACTTCTGCACTGCAGTAACAGCAGAGAGTTATCAGATGCCGCTGCCTTGATACTAGATCCCCCAGGCACTGGAGAGGTGAGAAACAAATCTCTGCCCTTTATTCATCCTCCAGTCTAGGGGCTTCTGCTATAGCAGTGGCTAGTGAACTTTCAGAACAGTAAACATCATAAAAGAAGAGGAAAACATAAGGACCAGGGGAATATTCTTACTGGGGCTAAGAACTCTCCATGTCTAAACAATTAGACACAAAGAGCAATATAAAAAGCAGATGATGGAATGGAACTGACCCATTGCCTCAGACCATCTGCCCAAACTCATTCAAATGGACACAGGCCTGAGTGAAAAAGTCGCCTCAACTATAAAACACTCAGAAGAAAAATGGGAGCGTGCTGGGTAGTTTTAGGTCGACCTGACAGAAACTGAAGTCATCTGAGAGGAGGGAACCTCAGATGAGACAACGCCTTCATAAGGTCAGGTTGTAGGCAGACCTGTAAGTCATTTTCTTAATTAGTGCTTGTTTAGGGAGGCCAGCCCATTGTGGGTGGTACCATTTCTGGGTTGGTATCTTGGGTTCTATAAGAAAGCAGGTTGAGAAAATCACGGGGAGTAAGCTAGTAAGCAGTACCCCTCCACCTCCATTCCTCCCACGCCCCCATGGCCTCTGCCTCAGCTCCTGCCTCTAGGTTCCTGCTCTGCTTGAGTTTCTGTCCTGACTTCTTTTAATGATGAACAGTGACTTGGAGCCAGATAAATCTTTTCCTCCCCCAACTTGCTTTTTGGTCATGGTGTTTTATTGCCTCCATAAAAGCCCTGACTAAGACAGGAGTTACTCTTTCTGAGTTTATCTCAGTAAATTAAGTTATTTGGTGTAACATCAAAAACATGCACAACAAAAGAAACACGATTCATCAGACGACATCAAAACGAAAGCCTTCTTGTGCTTCAGAGGAACACTTAAAAGAATGCAGAAAAAATAACCTGGAAAATCATATACCTGATAAATGACACATGCCTCGAATATAGGAAGAACCCTTACAATTGAATAAAAAAGAATAACCTAATTTTAAAATGCGCAAATCGTCATTTTGCTAAAGAAAATATCCACATGGAATAGGCTCCTGAAAAGATGCTCAACATCATTATGCCACTGGGGAAATGTTAATGAAGATCAGAAAACTTGGTACCCGAAAGAGTGGGAAATAAACAACATAAATAACAGGGTGAGATACGCAGATGTTGGTGGCTGGAATTTAAATGACACAGCTGTTTGAAGTAGTCGGGCAAATTCTTAAACAGTTAAATGTGGTGTCACGTGACCTAGCGATTACATTGCATGTTCCCAAGGAAAATAAAAACATAAAACATAGGTCTATGTATAATCTGATCCTGTATGTTCAGATGGATAGGACTCATTGTGTCCAAAGGAAGTAACAGTCCAAGCTATCTGTCAGTCAGGTGATAGGTGAATAAAATGTGGTCTAGGATTGAATATCAGTAGAGTGATATGCGGACACATGCTAAACACACATGACTTCAAGAACATCCTGCTAAGTGATGTGACAGGCCTGGAGGTTCACAAATCACACGGTTCCAATTTTAAATGTCCAAACTACAGAGACACAAAAGTTATGCACTACAAATAATGCTGTCAAAATTAAGAGACCAAATTTTAAATACAAACCAATTACAGCCAAAAGCTCTAAATCATCTCACTGAATAATACAGCCACTTATTATTCTCAGTGATAAAAAAATCAATACTTCTCTCTCAAACTCATGACTCATTTCTTATGCCTGTATTGCCATTCTCTTTGCAAGCATCAGTGGGATTTTAATTCAACTTAATATCTTGGAACATTATCTTCTTCAAAAGTTGGGGATATTTTTAAGAACTTTTTTTACTCCACTGTAACTGAAAATAGTCTTATCTAGCTTAAATGAGAGTAGCTTTAAAATATAGATTTGTATTATACAGAAGGAATAGGGGCTGCCAGTGTGTTCCAAGTAGGAGTCAATTCTCACATCTTTGTGGGAAGGCATTTGTTGAATATTTAATGTTTCATTCAAAAGGAAATATGCATTCAAGGAAAACCATCTACTCTATCATCTATGCTTCTAAAAGTCCTTTCTTGCCTCATAGCATGGTTCTTACATGTCATTTGAGATGGTTTGACTTTGTGGATTCCATAGAATATATGACATGCCTAAGATGTTCATCATTCTGACTTATCTGGCCTTTGGAGATCAAAGGGCCAATTGAAACTGTCAGGATGCATATTTTACATAATATTTTATCACACCAGGATGATAAATAGATATCAAATAATTGCATAAATAAATACAGAGTCTCTATGTGTCATACTCTGTAGCAAAGGTAGTCAGTTTCTGATAAAATTGTTTCTAGAATATGTCTGAGCTTTCCTACTTCTCACTGGAGACCTTCAAAGTTGCTTATGTGAGCTTGATGATCCGTCTTCATAGCTCACTCGATTGAACGGAGAGGCTCCTAGGAGATCATGATCGCACAATTCTAGGTGTAGCTGTTAGGTGTTTCTGGAGACATGTGGGACAACTGATGTGGGACAACTAACTGATGGGCAAAGATCTGTCCTCAGTGTGGACGGCACAGCAGACTTGGGCTCAGACAGCGCAGAGGAAAAAGGAGGAAATCAGACAACGTGGTTCTTTGTGAGCAGGTGCAAACTACCGCTGGAATACTCCATGGCTCCAGAGTCCAGCTTCTTCAGCCTCCAACACAGATTAGGGCCAGCAAGTCTAGGAAGGTTTGGGCCATCAGGTTCAGGTTGGTATTGTATCATTGGTCCTGAAGCTTCCAGCAACCCAGACTGAGTAACTACGGAGTTCTCCAGTGCAGGTGTCCACTGTGTGTGTCTGGCTTCTGATTGTGTAAGCCAGTCTAGCCCCCCTTCTTCTCTAGGGAACTGAATGCACTTTTGTATGTGCGAATGGACAACACACACTTTGTTTCTAGTGCATGGTGTGGCTGTTATTTTAGAAAGAGAAAAATGGCCTTGAAATGTAAACAGAACAGCTAGCCACGAAGAGAAAAACGATCTTGATGTTGGCCAGAAAAACAAATGATACTGGAAGTGAAAAGGAACTCTCAAGAAAACGTTTTCCTCTTGCATTGTCACATTAAGCGCTGTTTCTCAGAGGAAAAGCTGTAATGACTAGGTTAAAAAGCATGAAGGGGCAGGGGAGCCACAGGGTTTTCATTAAAGATTAATTAAGCAGCACAGAAAATGAGATAAGCTTGATTATCAACTCTAATTTTGTAATTCCACGCCTTTCACTTCAGAAAGAATGATAAATCTTAAGGCAGTGCTCTGATTAAATGAAATAAGCCATAGCTTTCAAATCTGAAATCTTTGCCAATTCTACTTGGACCTCTGGGATGGCATATCCCTTTGCTCAGAGGTTCATAATTTACTGCAATGTTAAATAGATTTATTGGGAAATCATAATATTATTTTTCTCTAACCTTAAAAATTTCCAAAAAGAACACTTGCTGGAAAGAGGGATCATTTATCAATGCAGATTGTTGTCATCTCTGAACTCCAAGGAAAGTCACCAAATTGAGATGAGTTGATACTTGATCCAGAAGTAAATGTATTTGCTCCAAAGAAAAGAAGCTAGCGGGAGCGGCAACAGCTTAAAGAGATGGCAGGGAGGGGTAAAATGAAGTCTGTGGAAGCTAGAGATGCCGGTGGTTGAAGCAAGGAGACCCAGGGTTACACCTGGGAGCAAAGTCCATTCCTCTCTGCAGACCCTCTCCTGTGTGCCCACTGCCAAAGGCAGCTTTCCCCGTCTGTGTCCTGTGTGGCTTGTATAGTTTAAACTCTGGGAGACTGACCTTGTTCAGTAACATTGGTACATTCTCCCCCCTGTTCCTGAATTTACAGGTCCCCCACTGTGGCCTATGCCCTGATTGCAAAGTCACACCTCTTCTGATAGAAGTAGCTGGCTGGCAAAAACAAACAAACAAACAAAACAAGACAAAAGAACAACAATAACAAAACTCCACAAAAAAATTTAAAAACCAATGTTTTCCAGGCTTTAGTTTAACTTCATGTCTAATCAGGAATCCTCTGGCTTCTTCTGGTTTCTTATTGATCTAAAAATGACTGTGCCAAAGGGTAAAGGATATCTGCAGGTTGGAGAACACTGGACCTGTGGCTCAATGGCAGAGTGCTTGCTTGCTGAGCATGCGCAGAGAAAAAGTGAGAGAGGGAAGGAAGAAGGAGAGAAGAAATAAAGAAAGATAAAAGAAGGAAGGAAGGAAAAAAGGCAGGAAGGAGAGAGAGAGAGAGAGAGAGAGAGAGAGAGAGAGAGAGAGAGAGAAAGAGAGAGAGAGAGGCAGGAAAACTGTTCTGGTGCTGAAGTTGGACCCAGGGCTTCCTGCACACTGCACATACCAGGTGAATGCAGCGACACTGCCATTCACACACCCATTTTTCAGACCAGTGCACAGACAGCCCACAAACCAGAGAAGTGATAAGATTAAATACACAGAGTATAAGGAACCCACTACTGGCTCTGCAATGTAGAACAAAATTTTACTTCAAGCAATTATTTGCTTAGGTGGCTCACACTTAGGATTCCAGTCCTTGGCGGCTGAGGTAGCAGGATTGTCACAGATTGAGACCAACCTGGGCTTCAGTTTGGGACCCTCTCTAAAACACAAAAACAGAATAAAACAAAAAACAACTTAATTTCTTAGTTCATGAATTGGTTGTGGTGGTAACAGAATATAGAACACAGGCCATTGGTAAAGAGATCAGAATAGAGATGATAGGAGCGCTAACCGGTCAGAAGAAATGGTAATAGAAAACCTAAGCTAGAACTAACTGTGAGGCTCCTTTTATTATAATTCTCATGAGACTGGAGAGCATGACGGACAAAGGTCTGTCTGTAGGACAGTCTTCCCCTTATGGCTATAGATACAAGGTTGCGTACAGATAGAGTTATGTTTGAACTGTTTGACATTGGATTGGTTCCCACTGAATCAGAAATTCTGACATCTTTTGAACAGCAATACATGTTGGAACATATACTTAATTATTCAAAAGTTTCATTTATCTTTTAATGCTATTTGCACTTTTGTTAGTCCTTTTAAAAAGTACAGTTAATCTGGGAACCAGAGGCTCGATAACCCAGAGACCTAGGATAAAAAGAAATAAATAAAATGATTCCTAATGTATTCTGCTATACTCATAGATCAGTGCCTAGCCCAATTGTTGTCTTCATCCGACAGCTGATGGGAGGAGATACAGAGGCTCACAGCCAAACAGTAGGCTAAGAGAAAGCGCAAATTGGAGATCTTCATTGGGACCATCCTGTTGAAGCTCATGAAACCCCACAGAAGAAGGGGAGGAATGATTGTAGGAACCAGAGTGATCAAGGACACTAGGAGAACATGGCCCACAGTAACAACTAAGCAGGGCTCCTAGGGGCTCACAGAGACTGAAGGGGCAATCACGGAGCCTGCCTGGGCTTACTAGGTCCTCTGCATATATGTTATGATTATGTAGCTTGGTGTTTTTGTGGGACTCCTAACAATGGGCATGTGTCTGTTCTTGGGTCCCTTTTCTACCTGCTGGTTGCCTCGCCCATCATTGATAGAAGGGTTTGCACTTAGTCTTATTCTATGTTGTTGTGTCCCTTTCTGTCCCTGGGAGGCCTGCTCTTTTCTGAAGGAAATGGAGGAGGAGTGGATCTGGGGGATGGGGACTGAAATGAGCACAGGGAGGGGAAACCAATGAGAAACTGTATGAGAGAAATAATAATAATAATAACAATAATAATAAAGAGTGGTGCTTTTGTTAGCTTTCTGTTATGGTAACTAAATGCTAGAGACAATAAATTGAAAAAGAGAGATTTGATTGGGCTCACCGTTTTGAAAATTTCAGTTCATGACCAGTGTTTCTCGAACTTGTGAGTGTGTGTCATATTGAGAAACACATTCAGTGGAGGGAGGGTGGAGAAAGCTCTCTCCTCTCTCTGACACTGAAAATGAAAACAGTGCCAGGACAGGCGGGGCTTGTTCCTAGAGCCATGATCAGGGGAGGAGAGGGAATGGGGAAAGGACAGACACACAGATAGACACACAGACACTGGTACAAAAAAGCTGGTGTCACATGGGTTGTGCCTACTCTGATGATGGAGCCCTACCAACCACTAGAAGACCCTGAAAGCCCAGTGTGTTCATTATGCACAGCACAGGGGGAGCTGCTTCTGAACCGCAAAACGCTATCTAAAAAAAACCCGTATTTAAGAAAAAATTACTATTTAATTCTCTAAATGTACATATACAAATTTTCCTTAAGTTTTGAAATCCAACTAAGTCATAGACCTAAAAACTTCAAGAATTAGTCTTGAGGAAGTATCTGATTAATGCTTGGTTTCATTTATAAATTTACAGTCATTTAAGCATTTTTAATTACTCCAATAGAGTTGTCAAATTCTTGTTTTTCTAAGGTAAGTCCTAGGAAAAGTGCTTTCTAAGTACTTCAATATTATTATTATACAAGTAATAAATTTTATTATTATGCAATTAATAAATTTTATTATTATGCAAGTAATAAAAGTAAAACTTAGGGTTCAACACTTCGGCTAAGTTGGGCTTTGACAGAAAATGTTGAACTTACACTAATTAGTCCCTTAAATTTAATTTTGAAACAGACGATAGATTTCAATAATAGATAAAATCCTCTTAAACAGGATGATTAAGATATCTAAAAATATTAGCAGTTTGTATTTCATTTACTTAATTGGAAATATACTGCTCATCGGGTTTAAGGTTGCTAGTTCTCTTGGGAACCACTTCATCCCCCCCAATTAAAAGATCCTGCTTTGGTGATGCCTTTCATGGGTACTTCCATCTTTCCCATGCCTACATCTCCCTGCTCCAATTCCTCTGGTGCTCTCCCACATGCTGTCCAACTACCTCTTGAACTCAAGACCGTTTCTTTAATTATTACTATTCTCTCTCGCTTTCACACGCGTGTTTTGTGTGGATGTTTGCTGCGGATGTGTGTGTTTGTTGTTATTGTGTGTGTGTGCCTGTGCGCATGTATGCATGCGTGCATACACTTAGTCCATTTAGTGTTGCTCAATGTATATGTGTTTAGGTCTGACCAACTGAGATTAGATCTTTTATCTGGGTTCTTTCATTCCAGAAGAATACTGATCCTCCCTCTCTCAGGAGCCACTGATTGATTGCCTGTAGCCCTTCATCTTGTGAAAATACCCCACTCACTCCGGCATGTCAACTGGTGACCTGATAATGCAGATCTTGATCAGGCAACTGTATTGTTGCGATTTCCTGGCTGTAACTTCTCTGTCATGTCTAGAACACATGATCTTGCAACAGGAATCCTGGCCTTCTGGCTCTTACAATCTTTCCATCCCTCTTTTGTGATGGTCCCTGAGCCTTAGGTGTAAAGATTATCTTGTACTAATTAACCCATGGTCACTTGTTCTCTGCATTTTGACCAGTTGTGAGAGTATCCCAAATTTAGGGTTCGCATTCTAAGTAATTTTGAAGGCTACAACTCAGGTATATATTTAAAGGGTTACACTAGAGATGAATATTAATGGGGACCTCTAAACTTGAGAACTATAGAAATCTTTGAAAATGTTTGATGTATTTGCCTATCATTGGGACCTCAGATTCAGGTTAGGCACTTCCTAATATTTTTCTTTATTACACAAAAGTCCACATTGAAACCATTTCAGTGGCTTCCATTGGCCTGCGACTGCCATTATTTTAGTTGTTTCCATATTTTCCCTGTCAGAAGTAACATGTTTATAGTTGCTCTTCCATATTTGTGTTATGTCTGTACACACTCAGACACTCACAGAAAACATTTGAAACAATCATCTGTGCTGAACATATGCCAATGCTGTTCCCTAAACAGTATAGCAACTGCTTACATAGTATCATTGTAATAAGCACTACAGGCCACCTAAAGATGATTTAAAGTATACAGGTGTGTGTGTGTGTGTGTGTGTGTGCGCGCGCGCGTGCGTGCGTGTTTGTGTGTGTTGTCTGAGTATGAGTAAAATGTAAACACTACCCCGTATTATGTGAGAAACTTGAGCTCCTGCAGACTTTGTATTTGTTGGGGATAGGTTGGGCCTGGAACCCTTCTCTCACAGATGCTGAAGGACAACCGCAGTTATTTTAATGCCGTTTGATTGGATCCTGTTTATTTTGTCTCATCATGCATTTCCTCACTGACCTCTTTTGGTTTTAGTCAAGAGTCACGGCAGCTGGAAAAGGAATCTGCTCCACACAGAAATTAAAATCCGGAACTTGTGCCTCAACAGTACATTGTCCCATCTAGGCCCTTCTTCCTGCTTTTATCACTCATCCAGATCATGTTCTCCAGAGCGTGCACTGCTTTTGGTTGCCATGTACCACTTGCTCCTGATCTGGAGCAGTTCCTCAGGCTTCCTTTGGAATTCACTGCAATGATGTATTTAAAGAGGACAGGCTCCATCTCTCACAGAATATCACCTCCATGTCTGGGTCTCTTCATGGCTCCGACAGAGATAATGCAGAAGCAATGATGGATGTGTTCTCTCAGGAGACACAGGCTGTGGGTAGCCCCCTGATGTTGGGTCAGCTTGGATTGCTGAACCACTGCCATATTTTTTCACTGAAGGGAATATGGACGTTCCTTTTTTAGTGGCACCAGCTGGTGGAAAACACTGGCTTTAGTCAATCTTGCCTAATATCTTAGTCATTGTTCTATTGCTGTGAAGAGACACCATGACCATGGCAACTACTATAAAGGAAATCATTTAACTGGGGGCGACTTACAGCTCAGAGGTTTAGTTACTATTGTCATGGCAGGAAGCATAGTGGCTTGCAGGCAAACATGGCGCTGAAGAGGTAGCTGAGAATTCTGCATCTGGATCAGCAGGCAGCAGGGAGAGAGAGACACTAGGCCTGGCTTGAGTATTTGAAACCTCAAAGCACACCTCCAGTGACACATGCCTTCCAACAGGGGCACACCTACTCCAACAAGGACATACCTTCTAAGAGTACCACTTCCTAATGACCAAGTATTCAAATATATGAGTCCATGGGGGTCAGTCCTGTTCAAACCAACATACCTAGCAATTCTATTCTGCAGTTTTGAAAAAGAAGCCTGCTGTTGCTTCTCCCCCTCATTCTGCCTCTGCCCACCCTCCATCTGTCCCTCCCTCTTTTGGTTTTCCAAATTCACTTTTTACTTGTAAGCCTGGCTGTTATTCTCAGCTCTGCTATTGGTACCTATCTTCACATTTTTGCTAGCCCAGTTTTTAAAAATATCTTTTTAGATTCTTTTAAAAGTTGTTTTTATTGGAAATTCATATATTTTTTATCATGATTTTCTCTCCACCATCTCCTCCCAGGTCTTTACCACATCCCTACCCATCCAACTCCATGCCTACTTTCTCTTTCCTTTTAGAAACCAAATAGGCTAATCAAACAAACCAGAAAAGAAAAAAAGAGCATGAGAAGCATGTTCACACACACACACACACACACACACACACACACCTCATACACACACAAAGTCAAAAATCATATTATACAGGTGAATGACTAGTATGATTTAAAAAAAAAGCTCAAACAAAGCAATATGAGACAAAAAAATCTGCAGAAACAGCATTAAGTTTGGTTCATGTTGATTATCCTCTGCTGGACATGGGGTCTGCTCTTAAACATATATACCCATTGAGACTTGATTGAATAAAACTATTTTTTTTTTACTTTGTAAGTTGTTGTCAATTGACAATAACCTCTTATTTAGGATTGGGATCTCATGTTCACTTGCCCGCTGAGTTCTGGAGGCCCCTCTGGCTTGAACTTAGGCCCTGTGTGTGCTGCCACAGTCACGTTGGGTTTATACGTGTCATTTCTGCTGTGTCTGGAAGACATTGCTTCCTTGGTGTCTTCCATCTTCATCTACCTCATTTTCTGGAATAGCTCCCTGAACCTGGGGATATACCATTTAGAACCGAGTGTTCCAAAGTCTGTTATTCTCTGCACATTGTCCAGCTGTGGGTCTCTGTATTAGTTTCTGCCTGCTGCAAAGAGGTAGCTTCTCTGATGATGACAGAGTGAGGTACTGTACAGCAGAATGCCTTTAGGGATCCTTTTATTGCTATGTTCCCTTATAGGACCAATAGTGTTTGGTTTTTCTCTAGGCCCATATTTTATGTAGTCTCTGGTTCTTAGCTCCCTGAGCAGTGCTAGTCATGGGTTTCCTCCCACAGTGTAGTACTTAAATCCAATGAGTTAGTGGTTGGTTACTCCTACAGCATCCATGCCACTGTTTTACCATCGTACCATGCAGCAGATCTCTGTTGTAGATTGCAGGGTTTGTAGCTGGGTTGCTGTTTACCTTTCTCCTCTGATAGCATGCAGAGTACCTTTCAGTACCATGAACACTAGTGAGTAGGGGTGAAGGCTCTAATTAGGCACCAGTTTGATTGGTGCCTTGTCCAGTGAGATATGCATGTGTTGTCATCAGCAATAGGGCCTTACCACAAGCTTGTGATGAGCAGCCAACAGCTTTGGCAACAGCCTGAGTTGTTTGGGGGTAACCATGGGGTCCCTTTGGACATCTGTTGTGCCAGTTTTGTAGCCTTGTATGGAACAGATGGGGAGGAAGCCCCAATTCCCATTACCCTTATCCCCTCAATTCCCCAAACACAACTATTAAAAAATAAATAAATACAGGGAATGCAGCTCATTGAGGGCTCAGGAGCTTACTGAAAGGAATTATATAGGATGGAAAAAAATTAAGGGAAGTTTCTTTTACATTTATAGCATTTATTAACACTTTTTCTGAGCCAGGCAGTAGTGATGTATGCCTTTATTCCCAGCATTCAGGAGACAGAGGCAGGCAGATCTCTGTGAGTTCAAGGCCAGACTTGTCTACAAGAGCTAGTTCCAGGACTTGCTCCATAGCTACAGAGAAACCTTGTCTCAACAAAACAAAACAAAACAAAAAAGAAAACTTTCTAAAGACATGGATGTGACCACTGTAGGCTTTATATCGTCTTTGACTGCAATATGGAAAGCTCATTGATGTATGAAATCAAAACCATTAAATTGATCAAAATTAATAATCTTAATCGTGTTACATATCTTGCTGCAGGAACTTTTGTAGGCCAGCTGAATGTAAAAATAAAGAAAAAAAGTTTTTGAGAGAGGGTATCTCTTTATAGCCCTTAGACTGATACTCTTCTTGCCTGTGCATTCCAAGAACTGGGATTACAGGCAAGAGCTACCTTGCCTGACTAGAAAAACTCTTAATTGTGGCATAAGTAGGTGAGAAGAAATTTTTCACTGTGTCATACAAGACATCACTTCTAATTTTTCTCTGTAGAGTAGATGGCAGAAAAATCTACAGAGTTAAATACTAGTACCTCCCTTTGAATGTCCATCTCCCCAACATATTAGGAAGTATGGTCCAGAAATGGGGGTGGGAAATGCAATGCAAGTTTAAGTAGTAAAAAGTCCTATTCTGCAAATTACTCCTACAATTAATATTTCATCCTAATAAGAGGACAAGCTGACATTCTCTCCACTTTGACTCAGATTGTTTTCTGGCATTAGCAAATAGATAATGTGTGTGTGTGTGTGTGTGTGTGTGTGTGTGCATTCATATCTATATCACTAAACCATCTATATGTATACAGTCATTATCTGGGCACAATGTGCCTTGGAAACACTGGCAAGTGGGAGATGGGATATGAGTGAACCATTGCACGGGTCACCTTGAAGAAGCCTGAAGTATTTGGCAGGCATTCAAACACTGGAGACGGAGTGAGTTAAGGTTAAAATTGTTCTGCCTTTCAGCTTTCTATTCAAAAACCTGCCTCCTTCTGTTGCAGCCTTGAAGCCTGAACTCTCTTGTTTTGACATTGAGATGTTCTTAAAGTCCTGACAAGTGCCCAATAAAATGCATCAGGCAATGTCAAGGAGCCCTCCTGCTTCTGTGCAGACGTAGGCAGCCCGGCAGCTTGCTCAGGCGCACCCAGTGCAGCTAACAGCAAGGCAGGCTGCTCCCTCCTTGAGCTCTGTCCTCTCGTGTCCTCACAGACCATTCAACTGTCTGAGCATCTGGCTCCGGCAGCAGAGACACTGTGGCCGCCCGAGGGGGAGATTTTGTTCTGTTCTCCTGGAACAGCCTCGCATTGAGAAAATTACAAGCTGCAGAATTCAATGAATTTTCCCATTGCCGGTTTTGTTAGGCTGGGCTTGGCAGAGGTGACGTGAAAATAAAAGAAAGAGGAGACTGACCTCACAGGCGGAGAGCATCCTTGATTTCCTTGATTACAGCAATGAAGAGCAGCAGTCTCTCTGAGAGAAAGAAGTCTTGCCTCCCCCCAGCCACAATGGGTTCAGAGTTTTTTAGGACAGAAGTGGGATTTGGGGGTGGGGGTGGAAAATTCCATCTGGAAATCTGTTTTCTCTGATTTCAGGATAGTAAATGCTAGCAGATGTTCTTATCCATATGTTAGCTTCTTTGTCAGGAATGTCTCAACTCAATGGCTGTTCTTTGCTGTAAGTCATTAAGCCTTCATTTCAAATCTTACGTGTTCCTAGAAGCCACATCCGTGTGTTCATTCACTGGCTCCCCCCAGTGTTACGAATACAACTTAGCCTTCACCTTTGCTCCCCAAGACTGGGTATCACCCTCCTGGCACTATCTTCCTTTCTGTCCTTCCTACTTCCAATCTTTCTGATTCTTCTTCTGGTTCTCAATATTGGGGGGGGGGTAACATCCCTAGGCTAGGCAAATACTTAATGGCCCCTCCATGTCTAACGCTGCTGCCTCCCTTTGGCTCCTAAAAATACCGTCACTGGTTTTCCCTTAATATCATTAGCTTTTGCCAAAGTCAGTGGAACAGCAAACTCGCCCTCTTCTTGCCGCTCTGGACATTATCTCAGGACTGAGAACTGAAGGAGCTGAACTGAGGGCTACTTTGTGCCAATTAAACCTCTTTGCCTCCTCAGCTTTCAGAAATCCTTAAAGAAATCTCATAGCAGCTTGACATCCTTCAGGACCAACTTGATCTTCTGTCTGCCATGGTACTTCAAAACTGAAGAGGACTAGATCTCCTGACCCCTGCTAGTAGTGGGCTTCTTGCCCTCCGCCAGGAACAACAGTGCTTCTATATCAATAAATCCAAACTAGTTTGAGATAAGGCTCAAAGAGTCAGGAACAGGACTAAGAAAAAAATTAACAAGCCTCAGAAAATCTCTGGAGGGTCACTGGTGTGAATGCCAAGTTGAAAGACTGAAGAAGTTGGAGCCTGATGTCCATAGGGGATGGCAGCAGTGGTAGACACCCTGACTGCAGTAGAATGCAGTTTACACGTGCTAGTTGGCTTTCTCATCTATTTATTCTTCTGGGCCCCTGACTTGCTGATGGTGCTATACACAGTCAAGAAAGGTCTTTGCCTCTCAGGTGCCCTTTCTTTCACATGTCAATCTTCTCCTGCAATGTGCTTACTGACTCACCCAGATCACTGTTCTTGCTAAGCGAGACAGCCCTCTCTCTGGTCAAGTGCATAACTGACATTCACCCTAACAAATCTATCCCAGTGTGAGTGTACTTTTTTCTAGACAGCTGAAAGTTCTGCCTTAAGCCTCAAATTTTATTTTTGGCTTTGAGGAGTGATATAGCATAGTACTTAAGCAGAGATTCCGAGATAGAATTCTGCCTTTAAGTACTATCATTTTTCGCCTTTAAATATTAACACTTTCCCATTTCTGTGATTGGGTGCATAATTTAATTTAACCTCTCTTATTGCAGTTTCCGCACTTGTAGAGATGATAGTAGACTTTAGCCTACAGGATTATTGTAAGACTGAGTAAATGGCTTTAATCTCTCTCACACACACACACACACACTCACACAATTAAATTTAAATTAAATTTAAAGCAATTTAAAATCTATAAGTATCTTAGAAGAGGTATTATTATTGCTATTATTAATTCAACCACTCACATACAAATATTGCTAATAGTGGTACAAGCCTTTGAAGAACATATTGAACATTGACTCCTCAGTTATTCAACTCAACATTAAGGTATGACGATAAAATGCCTATCATTGGTTCAGTTATTGCTTAGTTCTCTGGTACCCTTAGTCCACCAACGTTTGAAGGAGGTTGGATCCTTTCCTTTAATGTTGTCTCTTTTTATTTGAATGTAGGAAAAATATTAAGTAGGCTGAATAAGTTTGAAATCCCCATATGCGCCATCTTTCTTTCCTTTGTAATGCTGAGGGCTCTAGCCACAAAAGAGCAGCCTAACAGACGTGTTGACTTGTCATCTAGCCTCCTCAATTCATCAGTCTAATGCCAATGACCTGTTCTTTGGTAATGCGCCTTCTTATTTATGCCAATTTCAAGGCTATTAATTTTATCAATAGAGTGCTAAATTCATGGATGAGGCATGAAAAGTCACAGGACTGAGTCTAGCAAGCAGTCTTGTCACACTGAATTCTTTCTCCTGTGGTTACAGAGTTGATTTTTGATGGCAGTGCTGTTCTTCCTTAGTTCAACAACATGCAGGACAGGGAAAGCATACTTCTGGCCTCAACAGGTGAGAGAGGCTGTTTGCTCTATCACGTTATAGATGGTTGGGAGCTGCATTTCTGTAGAAGACATGGAGTAGGCATGACCTTAAATCACTCAAGTCTTCATACTTTATAATCTGCCTGCTTTGTAATCCTTACTATCTAGTTTCTATTATAAATTTACATTTTCTTCCTATATTGATCAATACCTTAGCAAAGACATCTTCTTTATGACTCAATGGCAATCATATTCCAAGTTTGATATTTATTTGTAAACTGTATTGCAAGATAAGGAAAAATTTGTTTAAATTCCTGCAAGTTGGATTTTCTTTTATTTCTAATTAAGTCCATTTCTTATCACATCTCTTCATATAATCAGAATTACAGAAGGTAAGAATATTCTGCCAGCTCTAGCCATTTGTAAGGATAACTAAAAATTCTGGTAGTCTCAGAATCAGAAGAGCTTGGCTCAGGAGAACACAAAGAATGTCTTTGGAATTTTGTGATTAGAACAGAACAATTTCAAATATATTTACAGTAGATAAAACTAAGTAAATGATAGCATAAGTAAATCAAGTAGGTGTGTCTGAGTGTGACATAACACCCCACAAAATGCTGTAACCTAGTACAGTCCAGGCAGAGGGAGAAAGGTATAGTTAGACAGGACATTTTGTAAACAATCATTAGCAATGAAGATTCAGAAGAGTCCGTAGGAAAGACTGGATTTCACTTCATTATTGATCATCTCAAGAATCAGTCAAGTTATCAGAAATACCACCAGGTGTTTACTCCATGGTTGTGTGATGGTTTCTGCAAGTTCAGCTATTGTATTCTTTCTTATCAGTCAGGATGAAAGGAAAAAAATCAAATATTTCTGCCTTGGATATTTTTCTGAGAGAAAGAAAGCATCGCTCTGAGTGTTTCAGCCTGCTTGTATGTCTTATCAGACAGGACTGAATCACACGCTCACTCAAAATCAATCATTTGTTGAGAGGGAGAAAAATAATTATGACTTGTTTTAGCCAGTCAGGAGTCACTTGCTTGGGATCAGGTGCCCCCCAGGCCCCCCCCCACTATAACTCCCACCATGGAATGGCAGCTTTGAGGATAGCTAATAAAGCCAAGGTTCGATGGAGAGTAGAGTGGAAAAGGGGGAAGGGATGATGGTTTTAAGGATGACAATGGATAGCATCTACCTGCCATCCAAATACAACTGGCCTTTTCTGCCTGATTCATGTTCAGGGATTTTTGGACCATTTAAGACAGTGGTTCTCAACCTCCCTAGTGCTGTGACCCTTTAATACAGTTCCTCATGTTGTAGTGATACCCAACCATAAAATCATTCTTGTTGCTACTTCATAACTGTAATTTTGCTACTATTATGAATCATAATGTTTTTTTTTTTGAAATAGAGGGTTGTCAAAGAGGTTGTGGAGAAACATTGACTTAGGATTAGTCATTCTCAGACAGATCTTGGATGTTCTGGTAACTGATCTATGGAATCAAAAAGTGTATTTGTTTGGGCAAGTTAATTAAATTGAAAAAATTAATGTTCTCATATAGCCTCATAGAGAGTTTCAGAGTTAAAATTGCAGCCTGAGACCCAAAGCAACTGTTAGAAAAGTATTGTGTTTTAAAAATAGAAATGAAAATAACCCATAGAGAGGATTTACTTTCACTTTATTTGTTAAATCACTCTCGGGTTTTAGAGAGTAATTGCGAGAGACTTCCAGGGAGGATTGAGGAGAAAATGAGATGTTGTGGCTTCCTAGCCAATCCAAGAGCTGGTGGGGAAGTTAGGATTCCAGAGGAACAAACGGCAAGTGTGGTTGGTTTTTCTTTTTACTTTTTAGGTGCCTGCCATCAGCTCCCAAATAAATACATGAAGACGTATTCTTGCTTAAGAATGCCTGGCCTTAACTTGCCTTGTTTCTAGCCAGGTTTTCTAACTTAAATTAAATTAACCTGTTTCTCTTCTTCTACGTTTTGCCTCTGGGCTTTTTATCTTTCTCTATTCTAATTGCCTTTCTTCCCATCTTACTCTGGCTGGTTGTGTGGCTGGGTGGCTGGCCTCTGGCATCCTCCTCCTTCTTCTTTCTGTATTTATTCTCTCTGCCTGGCAGCCCCACCTATTTCTCTCTCCTGCCTAGCTATTGGTCATCCAGCTCTTTATTAGACCAGTAGCATGACTTTACTGAGTTAAACAATTGCAACATAAAAGAATGCAAAACATCTTTGCATCATTAAACAAATATCCCACAGCATAAACGAATGTAACACATTTGAAACTAGTATTTCACAACAG
>LOEQ01012158.1:10014-26950 GCA_001685075.1 Bramus lutescens
CAGCAATACCACTCTTGGGAATATACCCAAGAGATGCCCTTGCATATTACAAAAACATTTGTTCAACTATGTTCATAGCAGCATTGTTTGTAATAGCCAGATCCTGGATACAACCTAGATGCCCCTCAATGGAAGAACGGATAAAGAAAGTGTGGAATATATACACATTAGAGTGCTACTCAGAAGTAAAAAATAATGACATTTTGAATTTTGCATGCAAATGGATGGAAAAGGAAAACACTATCCAAAGTATAATCTCACTCTATTCCTTAAACTACTCACTATGTAACATTCTACGAATTAAATTGAATTCTCACAGGCTTGAAAACACTGCCTCGTAGGCACAAGGTCATTTATCCATTTTATCTAATACTATACTATTATTAGTACAATAATACTGTTGCTGTTATTAAATATTTTGCTGTCAAGGTTCTCAGGCCTTCTAGTTTACGTTCTTGTGCCAATTGCGTAAGCTTTTTGAAAACCATGATTTCACATACAAATATTGAATTCAGGATACATTTATTTGTGATTATTAAACAATACATGACTCTACCACTACATTTTGGAAATAAGCCTGAATTTTAAAGATTTGTAATATATTGTTACTCTATAAATCAAACATTTGATGTCAATGTGTCAACAACATAAGCTTAAAAATGAAAACATCTCAATTTGTAAAAATTCCTGAGTACTTCTTAAGATCATCAAAATAATAATTCATGATCTTTGGACTAATTAAAAATATTAATATGAATGTAGTGCTTCTATAAAATATGCAATGTACTTTTGAATAATTTATTAATTCTTTCATATTTGCATTTTTTATAGTATTAAATCCCCTTCCTCAACTTTTTCCAGATTAACCTATCCATCTTCACTTTTCTACAGAACCAAATTGGGTCCGTCTCTTCTTCTTCCTCTTGTTCTCTAAAGTCTGATTTGGTTTTGAGATTGGAGGCTTCTTTGGAATATACTTAATTTTCCTTAAGTCACATCAATAAAGAACAGTGACTTTCCTTCTCCTGGAGGTATAAAATGCAAATAGCTCCTCAGCTGATAGTGTGATTTCTTACCCATTCTGCCCTTCAACCCCATCACTGGGATTTGGTCTGGTTTGAACTTAAGCAGGTCACATTTCATACATGCATTTGCATTGTGTCAAAAAAAATCACTCTTTTCTTGAAGTTATGTGCTGTCTCTGACTTTTACCATTTCTTTTGGCCGTTATTTTATGATGTGTTTTGAGACTATGGGAAGGTATGAAATATGTACATTCCATTGAGGATGGAACATTCCAGTTTCTTGTTATTTTTATGCTGGCTAGTCGACAGTCTCTGTGTTCATTATCATCAAATAGAAGAAGCTTCTCAGAAAGGGTTGAGAGATACACTGATCTATGGGTCTAAGAATAAGTAATTAATAATAATTATTAATACTGTAAACATTTAGCAAAATAAGACAGTACCACACTCTCCTAGGCCAAGTCTTGTGACCAATCTTATCCGAGGTGCTTGGCCTTTCCAATAGTGCCTGATCTCATGTCATATAGGCAATTAGAAATTGGTTAGTTACTCTCTTGATTTTTATGCCATTATTGAACTAATGAGCTGATCTAGAGAATGGGTAATTGTAGATCACAAAGATCCTAGCTGGATGAGATTTTTGATTTCTTTTTAATCTGGTAGCATGAATACCTATGTTCAGAGCTATGACAGCTAGCTATTAGGATTGAAGCTTCCGATGAGTTCCAGCTCATTGTCTTCATTTCTGGTTCTTCAGCAATAGGGTTTCACTGTGAAGTTCTGGAGGGAAACCAAGAGCATAAACAAGAACGTGAATGTTGACGAGTCTTTAAGACCAAGTGGTCAATAGTCACGATGAGTTAACCCATTCCTGTGGTCAATAGCCACAAAGAGTCAACCCATTCCTGGCATAGATGAATTTGTTAACATGTGGTACCTAGATGTGGTATAATGCCCTCAGTATGTAAAAGCTATGAATGGGATCTCAAGAAAGGAAGAAAAAAATTAAGCTGTTTTTCTAGAGACTGTTTTAAGTGGGTTAAAAAAAAACCTAGACAAACGCTGAGTAATTTCTGCTGAGTTTGGTAAATACTCTTAGTTTATTGAAAGTTGAGCCTGCTTGTGTGCACACATGGTCTGAACCTTTCTTCTTGTCTCAACCAGGGAGACAATCATGTGGATTACTCATTCAATTAGGGAAGTGATCATGTTATGTATCTGTGGGTTCCAACCACTGTGAACCTGGAAGGTGTTTTTAGTTTGAGAGCTTCATCATCTCCCCTCACCATGACTTACACTATGCCCTCTTTGTTCTTGTAGTTTAATTGTGAATAGAAGTTAAGTCCTAAAATTTAACAACCCACAGCTTCGGTTTTCTTTGATCTCATTTTGAGATTTCTTCCCATGAGGCTGTCTAGGGTAGTCTTCCTAGAACAGGTAGAAGCTTCTGGCTAGAAGGTGTCCTTGCTCACAATTTAGTTTATTATAATCTAATTGGTGTTGAATGCCAGTGCATGGGAAAGGGGAATAGAGCTGTATATATCATATGTAACATAGTTTCCACAAAGGGTCTTATGTGTAGTCAACCAGCCAGATTCTACCAACACCTTACATTGCTAGAGCTCTGTCCTTCCTCTTGCGTTATTTATTCAGCTTGTCCTTCTCATATGTAGCTGCAGACCATTTATGGCTCACCACTTTTAACCCTGATTTCTGTTCACATCACATCATTTGTCCATAATGAATGTTTGTCTAAGTTCCTGTTTGACCTGTTTTGATACTGTGTTTACAGGAATTTCATGAGCCTCATAGCAAAATTTATGAGAAGACCTCTGCTGGTTTGCATTGTGAGATGTTGAGTACCTTGGCATATTTTTTTCATTTTAGGCAAACTGAACTTTTCTCCTTCAGTTGCTTCATAATAAATTTGACTTTTTTCATTATATCACGGTTGTATTCTGCTTCTTCTATTGTGAATTATGACACAAAACATTCATGAAATTTTCTGATTTTATTAAAATTGATGAAGTCTTTGTTTGCTTTTTTATTTTTAAAGTCCCATTCTATTGCTGCTAAAATCATATAGATTTTTCTACTTCACAACTCTTGGTATTGTCTTTGTGACTAATATAACATCGTTTTTATGTCTGTTAATTTTACTTAAATTTGATATATATCAATAACTTTGTTTCTATCTGCTAAACATTATTTTTCCCTTGACCTTGGTTCTTATGTTCTGGGTTTTTCTTGAGTGTTAAAGGTCTTCTTTCTTATTTTTCATTCCTTTTTCTATTGCAGATGAAATTCAGCATGTTAGACATATGAGGCAGATGCTCTAACACTGAGCACGATCTCAGCCCTCTGAATCTTCTCTCTAAGTTTGATTCCTTCCATTACTTGCTCAAGTCAAATTTTGGATAAGAAGTTGTTTTCTATTATTTATCTTAATGGTACTTTTGACAGTTATAAACTTTACATATTTCCTATAAATATGACTTCTACAAATTAAACATGCAGATTTTCAAATCTGACATTTTAAGTTTAATTCTGCCTTCATTTATATGAGAATGCTATGGCCTCCTTTCATATCATTTTCTGTGATCATATGTATTTCAAAAACTTTTTATTTTAATCTTTCAGAATCATGTTGCTTTACATACAAATCTTGAAAGAGTAGAAAGTAGATGTAAGTGGGAGTGGATTTCATGTTTTTGTTTTTGCTTGATTACTACTGGCAAACTCATACACTTTTGTTGTACAGTGGTGTTCACTTGTGGTTTTCCCATGGCAGCTCTATATGAGAGTTGGGAACTTTAAGTCATATGGACTATTTTGTTTTTAAACAGCTGAGTTTCTTTCTGCTTTTTTGTCTTTTTATCTGATTGTTTTTTATATGAATCCAAACCCTTAAATATACATATTTAGGTGAAATTTTATCTTTGGTGCATGTCACTGGATTAACACTGATAAACCATTGACATATTATTCTGTTTTTTTATTTTTTGAAAAATCCTGAAGCAAAATTAAATGTATGTAAATGTGGTCATATATTTCCATATTGTGTGTTTACCTATACTGCCTATGCAGATAGATTTATACATGAACATAAAGGAAGACAGAGCTAGAAATGGCAAGGGAGAGCTAGGTATACAGAGATGTTGATAGATCAATGATAGGTAGGTAGATAGGTAAAAGATAGATGCTAGGTAGGTAGATAGGTAAAAGATAGATAGATGATAGGTAGGTAGATGATAGATAAATCACAGATGATAGAATAGATGTAGATAATATATAATAATCAATCTACATGTATTTTCTAGACAATATGATATGAAATTTTGAATAAAAATATTTTTTAAAGTTCAATTCAATCATACTTCATATAATTTGGCTATAATTTCTGCTGTATGGAATGATCAAACACTTCCTGGGAGTGGAATGATCTCACTTCCAGAGAGCACACCTGGGAAAGTTAATAAGAAGCAGACAATTTATTGGATTTGCTACTCATGGGAGGAGAAATGGACAGGGACATCCTGAAGCAGAGAATATTATTTACACCTATTTGATTAGAAGAATCTTATAATTTTTACAGGGCTACTTAGCATATATCAGATAAAATGCCTTTCAATAAAGAAATTATCAAACCCAATTTTAAAGAAATTTACATTGTTCATATATAGAAAGGAGAATTTTAGAGCTACATGCTGTGCAAAGTATTTCCAATGATGAAATTTATCAAGAACATTATAAGTGCCTAATCTTACCAGTGAATCAGTTACCAAAGCAACAGCATTAAATAACTTTATTACAAAGAAAAGGAATGGTTTGAAATACATTATTTGCCTGCTTTACTTTTATAAGAACTTTAAAACCAAAATGAAAGGTGGTATTAAGAACTTTTAAAACTGTTCTTTGAGATAAAACAAACCATAATTCTGAAAAGAAATCAAGAAGATTATCAAAAGGAAATGGTTGTTAAGATATGTAAATCTACATTTCTTCTCTACTACTTTAGATATTTCAAAAGTTCAACTTCTATTCTAAAAGACTTCAGTAATTTTAATATACAAAATTTATTGTAAATATATGAATTATTATAGATAATCAGCACTTTTTGAAATTGCCTATTACTTTATGCACATTACGAATATGTTACTGTCCCTTGGTTTATTTATCGAATGAGTAGTGGTAAAGCACATCCTTATACAGATTTAGACAGAATTAAAATCATAAAAATAATGAAACTTGTTACTTTATCATTTTATTAGAAAAATCTCATATATAGAGAAATATACTTCCAAAAGAAGAACAGTAATTGTTGACAAAATTTAAATATTTGAGAAAGACAGATCCACAGTGAGCTATACACTGTTGGTTCACATAATAAAAACATTTTTAACTTAATTATCTTGGGAATTTCATGCATGAGTATTGTATTTACATCATTTCTATTCCACCCTCTCCTCTATAACTTCTCAGTTTTTTCTCAATTAGTTTACAAAGTGTGACTCATTGCTCTTAAGTTATTATTTACACACACACAGACACTTGTATGCATATACACACACAGACACACACACACACACATGCACATACCTATAACCTGCTGTGTCCATTTAATGTTGCTTATATGCATGTGTGTTTACAGCTGACCATTTGGAATCTTATAGCCTATCTGGGTGATAGTACCCAGAGAAAACTGATTCTTCCCCTCTCAGTAGCCTTGGCTATATGTTATTCCTTGTTCATGGGTGGGAGACTTATGAGGTTTCTCCAATTAATGTTGGCATGTCAAACTTGTGCTGTCTTTGTGCTGGTCTTGCTTAGGTTACAATATTATAGATTTCAAAATGTACCAAAATCTTGTTTTTAAAATTAAGTTTTAAGCAATTGAACTATTTAATTAACATTTAGGTAAACAATATTATTAGAACCATATGTGATTAGAAAGAGTACACTAAAAGGGCTTAACATATATGGGATAAACATTTTAGTAAAGATTAAAAACAAACAAACAAAACTAGCCAGCTGGTGGTGGCAAGTGCTTTTAATCCTAGTACTAGGAAGGCAGAGGCAGGCTGATCTCTGAGTTCCAGACCAGCCTGGTCTACAGAACAAGTTCTAGGGCATCCAAGGCTACAACAGAGAAACCCTGGGTCTTGAAAAGCAACAATAACAAAAAAAATCTTCAGTTTCATACCTTAGATAGTGACATTTGAGAATGTGATGTAACCAAGAGTTAATGAATCTTTAAAGTTGGATTTTTATTTCTGTTGTTGTTGTTGATTTTTTAAAATTTTATTTATTTATTTTACATCCTGACTGCATCTCCCCTTTCTTAACTCCTCCCATTCTCTCACCAACCTCCCATCTCCTCCTGCCATGATTTTCAACAATGCATGACACATAAAGTTTGTGTAAGACTAAGTACCTCACTTTGTGTTAAGACCGGGCAAGGCATAATGAGGAACAGGTTTCCAACAGCCAGCGAAGTATTAGGAACAGTCTTGGCCTCCATTGTTAGAATTCCCACAAACAGATCGAGCTATACAACTGTCAGATATATGTAGAGGACCTAGGTAAATCCAATGCAAGCTCCCTGGTTTTTGGTTTAGATTTTGTAAGTTCCTATGAGCCAAACTAGTTGTTTCTGTGGATTTTCTTGTGATGTCCTTGACCCATTCTTTCTCTTACAATCCTTTCTGTCTCTCTTCAACAGGATTACCCAATCTTGGCTATTGCTTGGTTGTAAGTCTCTGCATCTATTACCGTCAGTTACTCTATAAAGGCTGTCTAATGACATTTGTGGTAGTCACCAATCTGGTCATAGGAGAGGGCCAGTACAAGCTACATTTGCACTATTGTTAGAAGTTTTAGCTGGGGTCATCCTTATATATTAGTGGGAGTTTATCTTGCATCTGGTTTCTACCTGACCCCAAAATGCCTTTCCTTTCCAGTCACCTCTTTCAGGACCCTCCCCTTCCACTCACTTCCTAACCTGATTCCTCAAGTTCATAGCCCCACCTGCCCCCAGTCCACCCAGGAAATGTCTTCTACTTCCCTTCCTAGGGAGTTTTATGCACCATCCCCCCTTGGGCCTTCTTTGCTACCTAACCTCTCTAGGTCTGTCGATTGCATCATGGTTAACCATTACTTAACAGATAATATCTACTTATGAGTGAGTGCATACCATGACTGTCTTTCTGGGTCTGTTTTACCTAACTCAGAATGATTTTTTTTTCCGGTTCCATCCATGTACCTTCAAATTTCCTGCTGTCATCTTAAACAGCTGAGCAACACTCCATTGTGAAAATGTTCCAAAATTTCTTTACCCATTCTTTGATTGAGCGGCATCTAGGTTGTTTCCAGGTTCTGACAATTATGAATAACACAACTATGAACATAGTTGAGCAAGCATCCTTGCGATACGGTTGAACATCTTTTGGGTACATGCCCAAGAGTGGTATTGTTAGGTCTTGCGGTAGATTGATTCCCAATTTTCTGGGACACTGCCATATTGATTTGCAAAGTGGCTGTACAACTTTGTACTCCCACCGGCATGAGAGGACGGTTCCATTTGCTCCACATCCTCTCCACCATAAGCTAGTGGGTTTTTTTTTTAGCTCCACCATTGTGCCAGATGTGAGACAGAATCTCAGAGTCGTTCTGATTTGCATTTCTCGATTGGCTAAGGCTGTTGAACATTTTCTTAGTTTGAATCTTCATTCTCTCATTCCAGCTGAATAAACTTAACATTTTAACAATACTGCAGCTTCCAGATATGCAGGAATGAATGGTCTTTGCAATCTCAAAGTGTTGCGGCACATCACATAATATGCATTTTTGTTAAAACAAGCTCACATTGGCTTTCAAAACTCAAATGTAGATACTTGTCTGACTCCTCTGAAATTAGGTTGCTATCTCTAGAGGAAGCATTGAGGGAAGTTTCACAAGCTGGGAGTCAACAAAGCAGGTATTTTACCACCACTACCAGTACCTAAAAGCCATTGTAAAAGCATGTACGTCATGGTAGAGGTTCCAACATTGTTAATAGTTTATTAAGTACTAACTTGACCTGAACATTGGGAAATATTATTTTCAGGTGTGTGACGTTCCTTTCCACTGCATTTGTTTCACTCTGTGGAGCTGTGTTACTCTGCCTGTGGTCCTAATAAAGAGATAAATGGCCAATAGTGAAGCAGGGCCAAAGATAGGTGGGGCTAGCAGGCAACGAGTATTAACAGGAGGAGAAACAAGAATGAGGGAAGAGCAACAGGAGGACGAGGAGAGGAAGACACCAGGGGTCAGCCACCAGGATCCCAGCCAGTCGTGGAGTAATGAAAGAAAAGCGTGCAGAAGTAGAGAAAGATAAAAGCCCAGAGGCAAAAGGTAGTCGGGATAATTTAAGTTAAGGAAAGCTGGCAAGAAGCAAGCTAAGCTAAAGGATAAACTCTGTATGTGATTTGAGAGCTGGGAAGAAGCCCCCCCCCAAAAAAAGCCGAAAGAATAAATAAAACACCCACAACGCCTGAATCCATGTGAATAAGGGGAATAAATTAATTTAGACATCCTAAATTTCTCAATTGGTCTCAGTGTCCCTCTTCATGTATGCAATTATTTGTTTAGAATAAGCAACATATCCAGGACTTCAGGATGAACATAATGAATTTTACTGCAGCTGTATTTCCATGGGCTTTACATAATTTGTTTGTTTTCCATGTCATTTTGAAAATTTTTGTAAGTTTATCTTCACGTATAAATGCCTACATATATACTCAGGATGTAGTAATACATACATATGCTTTTGTACTTCTGAATATATATATATATACATACTTTCTGTACATATTCATATTCANTATATATATATATACATACTTTCTGTACGTATTCATATTCAGTATATACTTAATATATATTCTACACTCAGGATACAACACACATATATATTCTATTGTACTTCTGAATATATACAAGAATATATATATGAATATATATTCTCCCTAAGTATATTCTAGATCTATGATTTTATGTCACTTTGAAAATAAAATTCTCTAAACTATTTAAAAAGTTAAACTATTTAAAAAGTTAAATCACTATGATGATTACTTTCTGGGCATGAACAGAAATTGAACAAATTTCAGTAGTTGATCTTGGCAGGGCAATACCCTGGCTGCCCATTAAGTTCAATCCTGTAATGGTGCAAACAATTTTTTCCTTTTGGTACATCACTGCTTTGTATCATACTGCGAATTTCAATAGAAATACTAGTTCCAAATTTCCTTAATGGATTTTTGCCTAGAGTATGTGCATTTAGTGGTGAATGGCAACTTTGTGCGCCTGCTCCTAAAATGGGATAAAATATAATACATTATGGATGTTTTTCAATGAATTGTTCTTGAAGATAGAATTGGCAGGAAGTAAAGATATACAAAAGAAAATAACAAACTAAATATAATACAGAGAACTGTGCAAAATAAGGTCCATTTTCATAAAAAAGGAAATACATACCTTTCACCTTCTATTCTGCTTTTAAAATGTTCATTGTTGGAGTCTGTTTTTGCTTTCTTTTCATATTTTGAATTTGTAAGATGCATCTCATGCATACTTTTAGGAAATCATTTTTAATGCCACTGAATATTTTTAAAGTGTAAATGCTGCTTACTTTGTAATATAAATGTTTGGATCAGTACTAAAATTTATTATTGCAGTATCATGTGGAAATAAAAAATAAATAATTTAATAGCATATATGAAAAGTGTTCGACATTTTCTCATAACTTGATATCCAATAACTTTTGACCTCCATATCATAATGTCTTAGGATAGGGCTGTCACTTGTGTGTCCATGACAACAGTCAATGTGTCTGAAGGGGAACTTAGAACATCCATGTTACTAAAGCAGTATCACCTCTCAGCACATTCTGAATGTTTGTCTTTAGACCCGCAGATCAAAATATTTCTCACTGCTCATCAATGAAATGTTTCTTTACGAGGGACCAAGAGAAAATACAGGAAACCACAGCCAATCAAATTGCAGAGTATGGAGACCCTTCCCAACTGATATTTCTACAACAGAACACCTGTACCTAAGACTCAAGGATCATTACGCAAGAAGGGCAGAATATTTGAGAGCAAGAGAAACAGGGAGTTTGATGAGACATTATGTCTTCTTGAAATTTCAGAAACTAGAGTTATAAAATCTAGCAAAAAAATATGAGTTGAACAAGAACAACAGCAATAAACTTGCTAACATGGTTGGAGAAAAAGCTCAAGAGGCCTCAACCTATGCAAAGAACTATAGGCAATTAGGGAATGCTGGGAGCAGAAAAATAGTCCTACCCAGAGAAGAACACAGCGATTGGTTATCCATTACCAAATGGTCAGGCCTGACAACGTAGACACAGAAATAAGATTATATGATTATATGGATTAAGAAGATTTTAGTGTGTGTGTGTGTGTGTGTGTGAAACAATTAAACAAATGAGCTGTCATGAATTTCAAAGAGTCCAGGGGTCTGGGCAATTTCTGCATTGTTTGAGGGAGGAAAGCAAAAGTGCTACTCTAATCTCAGAAGGAAAAATCTATTTTAAAAGCTGTCTAGTTACGTTTGTGCTTTGGAACAATTTCATATTAATTTCCTTTTTCTAACTTTTTTCAAACCGAATTACTATTATCTTGCTAAAGATATGACAGAAATTTCTATTTTATGCCAATAGAGACAACTTGAATTGACTTTACTCATCCTCTCTAAGCTACCATGAACAATATAAATATTTAAATGTATTCATGCACTAGTTAAAAGATGCCAGACATAGTAAGTTGATTTCTGCTTCTTTTTAAAAGAAGACACTAACTCAAGGGACCTTAAGAGAGTATGAGTTTTACTCAAGTAGGGCAGATAAACAACAAAGGGAGTTCTCACATACAGAACAGAAATCCTGTTAGGAGGGTCTGAGCTTGCCATAAGAAGTTTCCATTGAATGGTTTCTAGTGATCTCTAGTAATTCTGACCTTGTGTAATATGCAAATCTAAAGGCATATCAATTGTTTCATTAAGATGTGTGCTTGAGAAGACATCACCACCATAGTGAATAAGTTTTTAGAGTACAAAAGAATTCAAGGCAATCAAGAGTAACTAGTAGAGAAAAACCAAATAGGAGACATTTTAGAAAATAATTGCCTAAAGGTTTTATATAATGAATTCACATATATTCAAAAAAACATGCGTGGGACAGCTATTCTTTCCAAATTAAATACAGATAAACCTAGACATTTAATCAATCTCAGCATTGTAACCTCAGACATATCAAGGTTTATTTTATTTTCTTTTTTTAAATTTATATGTATGAGTATTTTGTCTTCATGTTTCTATATGTATGTTCTATAACATGTGAATGACTGATGCCCTCAAAGACCAAAGAAATGATTTTGGACTCCACAGTCCTAGAGTTAGAGAAGAATCTAAGCTGCCATGGGGTTGGTAGAAAATGAAATCATATTGATGTCAGGGACCAAATTCAAGTAAAACAAACATTGGCATTATTAATAAAAATGATCATTAATGAATTTTCATATTCAAAACAAAAGCACATTTTTGCACTTTTTGACATTAGGCTTTCTGGAGAGAAGCACAAAGCACGATTCCAGAAGAGAGAAACTACCTAGGTATGATCTGCAGAACTAGGAAGGGAGGAGGCTGATCTGAGCTGCTGCAAACCAAGCAGAAGTCTTAGCAGAGGATGTACCTAGAAATCTGAGTGGTCTCTCAAGAGTCATTCTGGAGACTTGACAAACAAGCTTAGAGGAAGAACTCCAAAGTCCAACAATGAAAAGACCCCAACAGAATGGGGACAATAGAATTCAAGCTCTAGGCAGAGCTAGTCATAGTTCTTGTCTCTATCAACCACAGTGAGAAATGTTCTTGACCTCCACGTAAGCTGTGGCCTAGAAGGCCCAACACACACTTCAGGCCATAAGAAATAATTATTTAAAATATTTAAAAGTTAATTGTCACTCAAATTCCAAGAAAATTTCCATGATAAAATATTTTGAAATAAAAAATATTGCTTGTAATTCAGTAGAAAACATATAGATAAGATTACCACACTAATTAATATTTCTTCTAAAAATAGTATCAAATTTTTTATATATTTAACAAAAATAACAGAGACATCACCATAGAGGTGGAGATTTTAATCACAGATGTTTTATTGCCCCGTAAAATATTCTGAACAATACGCAAATACTAAGTGGAGAAATGTGTTTGAAACAAATACCTACTGGGAGTTTTTTTCTCACAGTTTTTCTGTAAATAGAACATGCTCTGTAAAGTAATCTCTTCTGCATACTAATCAGAAAGTTGTCTGTGGCATTCTGACAAGATTTCATCTAGAGGGTAATGTGTGAAGCTCTCCAGAAAGAGTCCCCAGATACTCAGACGATACAGTAAATCAAATTTCCCTTCAAACTAAATGTGCTGGCAAATGTTGGCCATTCAATAAGCAGCATGTCCTGAAACCTGAAGGGATACTTTTTGAAGGAGAAAAGTTTGTATATGTAGACTGTTGCCATGACAAAAAACATCTTAATATGAACATAATAGGCCAAATTAAAACAACGGCTTAAACTGAGACCTAAAGATTGACACCAATTCCAACTAGATGGCCAATAGCACACTCTTGGTTTTTACAATTTGCACTTCCTTGTTATCTTCTTAATCTTCTGCATCAGGGCAATGTCATGAAACACTTAATCTACCTAAAACCTAGCATATGACGTTTTCATGTGTTTGTCAGGACATTCTCCAGAGGAAGACAGTTAACTACGTTAAGGGTCAACCTAAGCAGAAAAACGAACAAACAAACCATATTCCACCTGTTACGAGCTGGGAGACTTCAGCTCCAGGTTCTTTTCGAGTAATATCTATGAGGACTCTGTGCCCTTGTCCCCAGAGAGTGATGAGTGACCAGACCAAGCAAGAGAATTGTTTTATAATGATTCTTTACTAGCAACTTCAATATCCAATGCATCAATGGGGTTTAAAATCTTAATAGGCATGGGGGATTGATAATGGGCAACACACAGGCAATTCAATATCACAATTATTAATCCTACTAAACCTAATACATAAAACCAATTCAAAACCTTAATATAACTTATCACTTATCCATAAAATACTTCTTAACCTTAATGCAACTTATCCATTACCTATCTATAAAACACTTCTTAAACTTATCCATTAATATTAACTAATCTTATCAATTATCCATAAGATATCTCTTAATGTTTCACACACTCAACATATGTATTAACACATCTATGTTCTTCTCTTAACATCTCATATACGCATTAAATAGCATCATATGACCTGGTATTCTTCGGCTTAAAAACGGCTTTTTGAATTTCTTCAGGCTGGACGCCTGACCACACTGGGGGCTGGATAGCCAGAGCCATTGTGAGAAGTGAGATGACTGTCCTCCTTCAGCCCTCTCTTTAATGCCTGTTCGAAACTGCCCCTCGTTTGATCCTTCCGATAACCAGGTGTCCTAGGTTGTCAGTATCGACTGGCCACAGATGTCTGGGGGTCCCTCTTGTGTGGCAAGATTACTTCGTTACCACAGTTGCTGGGTGCAGCCTCCCCATCTGGCAGATGGGTGTGGCAGCATTCAAGCGGGCAAATGTTCTCTTAATATTTCACCTTAGTAATTTTCCATACGACACACAAGAAGAAATGCTTTTATATTACACCAAGTTTCATTCATTCTTATTCTATGAATAAAAGGTCTACTAACAACAACAACAAAAAAATAAATCCTGCAATTAACTTTTCAATTATTGAATCTCTTTTTGCTTTGTCCTTTATTAACAGAGAGAATGTATGTGCACACACATTTATCTTTGCTCAAGTTTTTTTTCTATTATCTAATGGGATAGATAATTCCATTTTATTAATAACTGGTGTTGTTGGAATAGGGACAATTTATAATAATTCCTAGTTTAATAAAATACTGGATTGTAAAAATTCAGTCAAATGCTAGACCTTTTGCCCATTCACGATAATTTTTCTGAGTTCCACTTATATAAAAGTAAACTATGCCTTCTTGTAAAAAAATTAAAACATATTTCAATATATTTAGTTTACTTCCATAAGATATGAATGGTATTCATATANATATATATATATATAGTGATATATCCCAAATCATGTCATTAACAATATAGAATTCCTTTATATCCATGATTATAACAATAGCCAGTCCTGGTTTGAGTCATATTGGCATACTGGAATTTATCAAACAATAATCGTGTTATCATCCTGTGTCTCAATTATCCAGTTGCTAGAATGCAAAAGCTGTGGAGGCATTGGATACTTTTACCTAAAGCTGACAGCCTATTGCAGAGAGTCTGGGCACTTAAGAACTTTCCCAGGATGGATCACCCCAGAAAGACCCCAGGAAGCTCATCTATCAGTCTTGAGAATTAAGTCAGAACAGAGTTGCCGTTTCTGATTCAGGTCCATAATACTCCAGAGCTATAAACCCACTAGGAAGCATCTCAAGCCTGAGCATTTGTACATGTGAATCTCGGCGTTTCAGTTTTCAAACCATAAGGATCCTGCCACCAACTTCCTGGAGGCCTAACGGCTGTCCTAATGTGCCCAGAAGGTAGGAAATAGGGTCCCTGAAGACAATTCTGAAAGTTTAAATGTTAGGTTGCTTTTGTATTTTCGAATCTGTGTGCTTTTGAATCCCATTTGCACTCTTCGGAGAAGAGATTGTGGATATTATACTTATCTCAACATCTTCCTGTATTCTGAAAGCAAACAACATGGTTTTACTTTCACATGCTTATGGTTAGAGGGGAATTTGACAAAAGATGGCTTTTGTCTGAAGCAAACATGTAATATATATATATGAAGCAGACATATATTATATATAAGAATGAACCTGGACTTCAGTGGTTTTTTTTGACTTAATGTGAAGGCAAGGTAAGACTTCAGAGTCTATTGTAGTTTATTGCATTGTGATGGAATGAATGTATTTGGGGGAAACCATGAGTGCTATATTATAATTTGAATTTCTCTCCTAATTTCTTGTTGAAAGCTAATGATTTTAACAGATAATTCAAGTAAAAGTAGATTAGAAGATGAGGGCTTTGCTACAAGAGGCATCAACTGATGTATCAGGTATGTTTATATTATGGGAGCCAGGGTTATAAACGGCAAGCTGTGCTCTTTTTCTCGACTCTGTTGCCCTTTGCATTCCATGACAAGATGGAGTAACATGGTAGTAGGACATGGGAAGGGACCACTAGCCAAAAATCACCTCATTGGTACTATAGGTCTGGGCCTCCCAAAAAGTGGAAAGAGAGATTTATGCCTTTCATATATCCCATGAGCTTGAACATATCACACGTTTAACAACATCATGTAGATGAAGATAGACCATGTAGATGAAGATAGACCATGTAGAGGAGGATAGATCATGTAGATGAGGATAGATCACATAGATGAAGATAGACCATGTAGATGAAGATAGACCATGTAGATGGAGATAGTCCATGTTCGATGAGAATAGACCTTATGCTTCCATACCTTCTAGTCTAGAAAAATATTCTAGATTATTCTTCTTCCTCCTTTTTTTTCTTGTTTTTTTTTTTTTTGCTGTGTATTTTTAACCCATCAAGGGAACATTTTCTGCCATTATAAATAGTCAAATTTACTTTTCTTTTTTATTTCATTTTTGGGAGATAAATATCAGTTAGTACTGATGGTACCTTACCATGAGCTCCATTCCAAGGCCTTACATTTATTTCTTTTGAAATCTTTCCAGTTCTCCTCTAACACCTCCGCAGGTACAGATAGGTTCTTGAAGTGTTTTTTTTTTTTTTAAAAAAGACCCCCAAAGGGAGAGGCGTTGTTAGGAGGTGTGACCTTATTAAAATAGCTGTGGCCTTGTTGGAGGAAATGGATCACTTTGAGGGCGGGTTCTGAGGTCTCCTATTGCTTGCAGATCAAGATGTAGGACTCTCTGCTCGCTCTCCAGCGCCATGTCTGCCTGCATGCCACATGTCACACCACGATGACAATGGACTAAACCTCTGCATTTTTGCCCCTCTTATTCCCTCAGGCTTGGGTGATAAAGTGCTTTGAGCTGTATCACTGAGACTGTGCTCCAAGCCTGCATTTTGATCACTTTTGGTTTCCTGTAGTCATATAAGTCTGTTGAAAGAAGAAGTCTCCTTGATGAACGGTGAAGGCTACACTTAGAGAATGTATAATAAAACGTTTTATAGATCGTTCTTAAGTATTATACTGGTTAGGGAAATTAGTGGTTGTAGATTCTACACTCTCAAATGTTACTTCACTAGCAATCAGGTATAAGTTAGGTGCCCAGCACCAGGAGTCGTTTCTGTGTTGTTGTAAAGGTTCCAGGTTCCGCTGGAGCTGTTATCTACCATGAAGGAAAGGGTACCAGTACTGCTCTCTTATGGTTATCATTGCCACACTGTTGATGGATGTAGCTTACATGAACCATAGCTAGGTAAAGACAGTTGCTAGGCTCACTTCTTTGAATGCTTGCATGTGCATTTTGGTACCATGAAAGCTAGTTCTGAGACAGAGGTACTCAGAGTCTGCTGAGTTTTATTTCTAAAGTGCATGGTGTCTTTAGGAATATAAATTTACCTTTCTTCCATGAAGGCAACAAAGAGCAATAGGCAATAGGATGTGTGTTTTGGTAGTCTCTTGACAGTTCTAGCCAATAACTCAGAAGGGGGCCTTCCATGTCTGGTATTGGAGTTTTTGTTAGGTATTCTTCGGCTCACAGAGGAAGTACCCTCAGCATAGATAAGAAACATTTATCTATCTATCTATCTATCTATCTATCTATCTATCTATCTATCTAT
>LOEQ01012159.1:1424-26950 GCA_001685075.1 Bramus lutescens
CAAGGAGAAAAAAGGCATCCACTTCATGAAGTTATTGTAAATATTATAGGAGATTAGTAATGTCTAATGTTCTGCAGAGTGCTGGCCCATAGGTAGAACCAATTAATAGCTAATTTTTGTTCAGTGGTTATTGATATTACGGTAAAGTGAGAGAGAGAGTGCAGAGGAGAGCCAACACACAAAGGCAACTAACTCATGTAGAAAAGGCCAGAGGAAGCAGGGGAGGATCTCTCTCTGGGGCCATTTTCTGCTGCTTGCAGTATATGTGCTATGGAGCTTTTTTTTTTTTAAACTTCCCATTGTTTTATGACCTACATTCGTTAAATCTCACAATGTTTCAATGGTTTTAGGGGAAGTGTGTGATACAATGATTAAAGCCTGGCATTTAACATGGGAATAGAGGGATGGAAAGCCCAGTCTCCTTAAAGAACTGTTTAAAGTGTGTTGCTAATACACAGAATTCACAGGCTCAAGTTTAACCTAACATTCAAGAAGAAAAAAAAAGGCTGTTACTCTAACATGGTTACATGAATTACTGTTCTATGCAGTTGGTTACAGAGGGATTATATGGCTTTTCATGGTAAGTATTTCAGCCCTTAACCATCTAGACATAAAGCACAAAATACGACTTAAACCAGACAGCAAAAAGGCAGGAATAACTTCAAACAAAATCTCTGAACTTGTTTTAATACAGAGTTGGTGCTGAAAATTTGAGTCAAGGGATGCAGAGAGCCAGTTTTCACTGTGACTTAGCCGACAAAGACAGCATCAAAGCTGTTCGCTTTCAGACTACAAATGACCACATCAACCATAAGCAAAGGGATTTGGGGAAAAATAAAGTATAATACTTTAAAATTTCTATTTTTCTCCTCCTGTACTCATTATTTGGCTAACTTGAACAGGTTGTAAATTAGAAGTGAAAATTGTAAGGAAAGTCTCCTCTATCCTGAATGGGCCATTACAGAGAGTCAATACCTGTGGTTAGGTTTCAGCTCCCATTCTGACCATCTCTCTATGCCTTCTCACAACTATGAGANGCTTTCAGACTACAAATGACCACATCAACCATAAGCAAAGGGATTTGGGGAAAAATAAAGTATAATACTTTAAAATTTCTATTTTTCTCCTCCTGTACTCATTATTTGGCTAACTTGAACAGGTTGTAAATTAGAAGTGAAAATTGTAAGGAAAGTCTCCTCTATCCTGAATGGGCCATTACAGAGAGTCAATACCTGTGGTTAGGTTTCAGCTCCCATTCTGACCATCTCTCTATGCCTTCTCACAACTATGAGATGGGGTCTATAATGGGATTTTCCTTAGCAAGCTATTGTCTGAATCGAGTTAACCTGTATAAAGGGTGAAGACAGTGTCTCCCATGTGGTAAGGCCGGCTACACATTAGCTGTTATTACATTCACCACCGAGACTATGCGTGTTCAGCTGATCGGGCCATGTAGCAAATCCATTCTCAAGCATCTCCGCATATCCTATCCATTTTAGAAAGGCTGGAAAAGGTAAAGACCAGAGCCAATGCCCTGGTCCCGCCCTGCAACTTCCGCAGTCTCCCTGGAAGCAAAGGTTAGAGTGGCCCCGAGATGCACTGCTGCGCAGTGAGGCAGAGGAGACGCCTGAGAGGCTTCTGAACAGAAAGAGAGCATCTATGTCCATAAGTGTCATCCCATTTGCCCTGGCCCTGCAGACGCTATAACTGCAACTGTAAAATGTTGCCCCCTTCTGGAAGTCAAAACTATGACCACTAATGATAGGGAAGTGGTTCACTTAGCTTTGCAAATAGTTTACAAATCCAATGAAATGTGTCCACATCATGTGATAGGTAACATCTTATCTACAGCAGAATTTCAAAAATTTCATGATTTACTGTTAATAAGATGGCACAGATTGCATTTATAAAAGGACTGTTAATTTTTTTAAAGTTTTATATTTTTTCCTGAAGGTGAGTGTGGGTATGGATACAGAGTTCAGAGGATAACTTGTAAGAGGCAGTTCTCTCTTTTACTGTGTGGGTTATGGGGATCACACTCATTTTGTCTGGCTTACTGCCAAAGGCCTTAACCTTTTTTGACTGGCTCAAATAATGGATTATATGTGATTTTTTTGGGTTGCTTTTCAAAAACAAAAAACCATTCTTGAATGTTACAGATACCTATGGATACCTAGGTAAAATAATAATATAAACACTGACTTCAATAATACAGCAGATCATGCAGGCAGGAAGAGGGCATATGCCCACAATCTCAGCACTAGGGAAGTTAGGCAGGAAGGTCAGGCATCTGAGACCAGTGTGGGTTATATGTTGTGGTGGTTTGAATAGGAATGGCCCCTAGAGACTCATATGTTTGAATGCATGGCCCATAGAGAGTGGCGCTATTAGGAGTATGACCTTAGAGTAGATGTGGCATTGGAAGTGAAGTGTGGCACTGTGGGGGTAGGTTTTGAGGTTTCAAATGTTCAAGGCAAAAACCATGTGACACACTCTCCTGCTGTTGCCTGTGGATCAATATAGAGAACTCTCAGTTTCTCTTCCAGCATCATATCTGTCTGCATGCTGCCATTTCTGCCATGACAATGAAGGACTAAACCTCAGAAACTGTAAGCCAGCCCCAGTTAAGTGTTTTCCTTTATAAGAGTTGCTGTGGTCATGATGCCTCTTCAAAATAATAGAACCCCTAAGGCATATAGTAAGAACACACCTCAAGAAATCCTAAAATTGTTCATGAGCCTAAGGGAGGAAGACGGGATGGAAAGATTGTAAAAGCTAGAGAGAGAGGATAAGGAAGTTTGCTTTGGGATTAGGTCTTCTAGTAATGTCAGAAGCCACACCCATAAAGTCGCATTAACATGACTTCCTGAACAAGGACAACAAATAGACACAGCAGAGTGGTGCAGGGAAGCACAAAACAACTACTAAGGACTGTTGAGAGCCGGGGGAAATAGTCGTTTCCAGGGAAGTGCACACCAATAGGCTATTCAAATGGAAACTGTCATCCGTAAAAACATACATAGAAGCAACATTATACAGAGCTGAGCAAGTTGATTTAGGGAGACATTTTAAAATACATATATGTATGTAAGAGTTATTAATGAAAAAGGCCATTAGTTTGAAAAGAGAGCGAGGAGGAGTATATGGTAGAGTGGGTATATGGTAGGGTATGAAGGGAGGACAGGGAAAAGGAAATGATGTAATTATGCTATAATGTAAAAAAATAAAAAAATCTTAAAACCAAACCTACATACATATGACAGCAGTGAACCAAGTCATGTAAGGCTACTTTTAATTTACAACTTTAGGATCCTTTAGGTGCTATAGTTTTTTGTTTATCGTACATAAATATCTAATAATTGCTTTCTGAATGTTTAAAAGTAAAAATTTCTCATTTTCAAAACTAAAAAAAAATACCACACTTTAAATTTCCTTTTAAAAGCTACTTCTCTCCTTATTAGATTCTCCACTAAACTCACAAAAGCATGAATATTTCTGGACTATAAACATATCACAGACCAAGATGTAAAAGCACTCATATAAGGAATGTACAAATTTGTAATTACAAAATATTAAATAAACTATTTTGGTTATATTAAATAGATATGTTCCAATTTAAAAATTCTTCTAGGTTCATGAACCATCCCTCATGAAAGAAATCTCTATCACAAACACAGACTGTGGCAGAAAACCACAGCTGGACACACCAAGACCCAGCCGATACAGCTGCATCACAGCTCCATGTCTACAGCTCAGGAAACATCTCTGAAGAGGAGGGAAAAGACTTAAGAGCTACAATGCCAGGAAGTTTGCTGTAAAACAGTCTCTCCTAGAAATGCCAAAAACCAAGACCAGAACTATGGCAACATCAATGGTCTGTTAACACGGAAGGAAGAAATTCTGTGGGGTCTCAGCCTTAGACCAAGAACTAGAGGCAACTAATTAATGACTGTTGGGAGGCCTCTCCTAGGGATGAGTCCCTGATTGGTTTCCCAATATAAAGTAGTCAGCATTGAAACAATGTACACATCACCACCAAAAATGGACTCAGTAGGTTACATTTGTATATACTTATTCATACAAATAAACACGCAGATGTGCGCAGCAATGATAATCAAAGAAAAAGGAGATAACAAGAATTGTGGAGGGCATGAGAGGGGGTTAAAAGGGCATCTGGGAGGAGCTGGAGGGAGGCAAGGGAGGTAGGTAGGTGGTGTAGTTCTAGTTCTATTAAAAGCATACTAGAAATAAAATATAAAAATCTTCTCCAGGTAAGACAAAATTCTCATGGCATTTTCGGACAACACTCATCTCACAAGGAGCCTTGTGTCTGACTAGATAGATTGTGATTGGAGGGTAAGAGCAGATGGTTCTGTGCTCAAGTGACTGGGTAGCAATGGGTCACATGTATTGGTCTAGGGGACTTCTAACAAATGCACATGAAAAGTCCATTCATGTTAAAAGCAGCACTTCAGTCAGCAGGGGATTAGACATCCAGTAACTACTGTACCAACAGCAATCTGGTCACCTTGCTAATAACACCAAAAAAAAATTTCAGATAGAGCAAATATTTCATCTCTAAAAGATTAATCTGTAGAAAACAGTATATAAGGGGGGAGGACATTTTCATTAGTTTTAGCATGTGAAGGTCTTCAAAGAAAACCCCAAAACTCAAAAGTCATATATCATCTAAAAGTTGAAAGAAATAATAAGTCTGCATATGAATAATAAAGGATAAACTTGAAAAAATATTTGAAATACAAGTACCCCATGGATTGAATGTCATAAAAACACATGCATCTCGGTAAGAAAATGGCCAGCACACAGGCAGACAGTATATTCAAGGAACCATCGCTTACAGTCAGTCATCTGCACAACCTCAGAATTCACAGCTTCAATTCCTAATCCCCAAAGTAATGAGGTAAAGAGGTGGAGCTTTGGGAAGAGATCAGATCCTGGGAAGAGGCCTCAAAAAAAAGTACCCTCCACCAGGGGAGCACAGTTAGAAGACATCACTGTAAACCTAGTGACAGGTGCTCCCCACAGACAGCAAATCTGCTGGAGCCCTGATCTTACAGAACCCTAATTTCACAACTATGAGAAGTAAATTCCTGCACCTAACATGGTACTCAATTATGGTACTTCATTACAGGAACCTAAGTGGAGGAAGCTCCATTCATACGTAAACTCCTCTACCTTCTTTATCATTAAAGATATTCCAAATAAATCAGTGGAAGATCGTTTTCATTTATCTGTAAGTATGTAAGACACATCGATATTAAAAAGTGTTAGGGGCAGTGGACAAATCAGTATTAGAAAGTGTTGGGGTAAAGGGAGGCAGTAGAGATGACTCAGCAGTTAATACTCAAGGTTCAATTTCCAGCACCCATACTGTGACTCACAACCATCTGTACCCTCTAGTTTCAGGGGTTCCAACACCCTCTTCTGGCCCTCATAAACACCGGGAACCCATAGGATACACAGACAAACATGCAGTCAAAATAGCCATACACATACAATGTAAAAAATTCTTAAAAAAAAAACCGAAGTGCTTAGAAAAGCAGGTCACTTTATTCATTGCTGGCATTAGTCAAAAAATTTTAAAACAGGAATGCAATCTCTTTGAATATTTAACAATGTTTATCAGAAACATTGCCATATGAAAAAGGTTTTCTATATAAATCATCATACATATATAATCCACATGTATGAAAAGTTTTATGTTAAATAATGTACATTATATTGTTTATAATTGGGGAGGCTAGCAGCAACCCTAATGTTCATATGCAGGAGACTACAATATGATATCCATGTTCCAGGATATTTGGATATATGAAAAAAATCACAAAGTATATGTAAGCTGTTGCTGGGGGCTACTGTTAAAGCACAGCTGGTGGTAATGGAGGGCAGTTATTATGTTATCATTGAAGACACTGAACACAGAACTTTTTCTGACATTTATAGCTTTGTCATTTGACAAAATGCCATATTTTATTTCTATCTTGATAACTACCACAGGGTAATAAAGACATGTGCCAATAAATTTTCTAGTGATAAATGATTATTAAAATATCTGTATATTTGAAATTACTAAAATATAGTGCAGATATGCTGAGCATATTCACTGTGACCCACTCTAATAATCAGTGAAGAAAAGAAAACTTAGAAACCATCACACTGACTCCCTGGTAAATAAGTTCACAGCATGGGCCATGCATGTGGCATAGGGTTTAGAGTGCTGGACAGATGCCATCTGTTGCTGAAGCACAGAACGTCAGGGAATAAAATAGCTTAGCTATATAAATACACATGTAGATGTAGAATGATGACACTATTTAACAAGCTATGGCTCACACACAGTGCATTCCCATGATCATTTAATGATGGAGTAAGCAGGGAGGAAAAGGTTAAAGATGTGTGCCCAGCACTTCTGGGTTGGGGCTCCATTTGTCCCCAAGAGCGTCACTTACTCCTGAAGCAAGTTTGACAAGATTAAGCTTGGCAAACATTTACTTCCATTTGAAAGTATATTAGGATATGTTTTGAATTTGTTTTAATATCATTTATATTAGTGAAGAATTAGAAAAAGAAAGCCTTCACATTTTTTTCCCATACAAAGTTCTTAGGCAAAGAATGAAGAGATTTCAAATGATGAAAATGCTCAATTCAACATCAAAAGTTGAAAGAAAAGGAGACGGGAGCTAGAAAATGGTATAAGTAATTTCACACAAGTAGTTTTCTTCCAGGAGAAGCTGAGATAAATGGACATGAGGCTTTGAGGAGCCAGCGGGTGGTGTCTGAAACACGCATGAGGCCCAGAGGGTCCCTGACAGTTATGCTCTGACAGCAGCAGATGGCATGCACTGGAGGAAGGGGAAAATAAGGTCAGGAAGGCGGGCTGTGGGAGCTTGCATTCAAGGCTGAAGAACTGCCACGGAATATTCTTGAAAGGTGTGAAATAATCAAAATTGTACTTCACTGTGATTAAAGCTGGCATGGTGTGAAGATGTCAAGCCTGGGTGACTGGGAAAATGGTGGTATCATTAACCCAAAATGAGAACATGAAAATCAGGTTTTATGTGGAACATGATAAGTTAGGTTTTAAATGAATTGATTTTGAGGTGCTGGCAGAATATTCAAACTGTTTTGCTCAGGAAGGAGTGGGAAATATAAAACTATGAAGTCTGCAGTTTAATTCAATTCTACAAATAAAGTGCTAAGTACTGACCGTGAGGCACTGAACCAGCCCTGAGACGCTGTTCTGCGGGACTTACCACCTGAGAGTGATTTTCTTCCACAGTTGGTCACTACCTGTACGCAAACGGAGCAGAGTGCAGGGCTTGAGGGATTCGAAGCACAGCTGTGCCTGCTAACTGAGGATTTCTGGGTCATCACTGCACACTCTCATTTATATTTACATTCCTGGTTATATGTTTTATTTGTGTTCTAAAAGACCGAATCCACAGACACCATGGTAAACAGTAGAGGCTTATAGACTGGCATTTTGAATTTTTCAGAATGTTCTGGGTTAAATGTATTTCATTTTGCCTAAACAAAGGAATTTGTGGATTTCAGTCTTTAGTTCATTTCTAGTATGACTTTTTGACTTTTGTGCTGTAAAAGCATTCATTCCCTCTTGCTTTGTTCCTAAGAAGATGTATGGATTTAGTCTATAAAAACATGGTGCTCCTTCTCCATGCCTCCCCCAGTATGATGCAGAAAACTACATTAGTATTAAGAAGTAGAGACAGCTTTAAATCTTAATTGCATAACAACAATTTACTTTTGAAAGAAAAGGAGAAAGGATATTAAGGCAATCTGAATGAGTAGAGAGTGGTAGTGGTGGGGAACTGACACGCTTCAGAAGACAGAGAATAACAAAAATGAAAATGGGAGACAAATGAACTTTCAATGAACTCATTAACAATTGCAAATGAAAAAAATCTAGAGGCAAAAATGTACTCAATTCTCTCAAGAGAACAATGGGGAATTCTCATACTAACCACTGCTATAAAATATTGGCAAACTGAATATCAAGAATCCTAAGTGAAAGCTGGTATTAGGTAACCTGAGAACAACATCATATAGGAAATAAGGGATACATCAAGAATTGGAAATCTAAATACGAATTTAGATAAACTAGCAACCGCTACTTTGACTGAATATCATATGTGCTAGTTCTGGAGGCATTGCCTCCTAAAAAGTCATCACAGACTTTGGAAAGTCTGGGACACTGGAGATCAGGAGGTGATGTGCCCAAAGCTGTTGAGCAGGAGACATGATGTCAACACACACCATTCTGATTCTAGAGCTCATCTCCTCCACTCTAGTTTCTTAGTTCAGAGGTGTTAAGCAATAAGTGACAAGTCTTCAGATCCTTAGGCTTTGATGATTTCTACTTCAAAGTCCTAGGGGAAGTTCCATGAGGCACAAAGTCACAGTAGTTCTCAGAGTTGGAACCTTAAGCAAATAATGAGGAAAACTTAAGTTCACCAGGACCTAAATACCTTTTGCTATTGCAAGGACCAACAAAGTACGAGATGCAAGTCCCTCAGAGATGAGTCCTTCCTCGCAGAAAAGCTCTTTCTCCTGAGGAGCAGAGTTTGGAAACAGCAGATTTAGTTTTAGCAGCAGTGGCTTCCTTCCCTGAATTGCTAATGAGCCTCAAGAGAGCCTGATCTTCCACAATCATCTGACCATTGTTGCAGAATATTTGTTTACAGTGCATAAAGATGTGTTACTGTGACTGGTTAATAAAAAACTGAATGGTCAATATCTAGGCAGGAGACAATAGGTGGTCCTTCTAGGCAGAAAGAGCAACTCAGGATGAATCTAGGTGCCCTAGTGGACACTGAAGAAGTCAGGCATACAGTAGAGGAGAGGTAACTACATATGGCAGAATGCAGATTAATAAAAACAATTTAAGTTATAAGGGTTAGTTGGGAAAAAAACCTAAGCTAAGACCAATCTTTCATAATTAATAATAAGTCCTGTTATTTATGAGGTGATGGCCCAAAAGAAAATCCAACCTCAGGCCATGTGTGTTTTCTTTTATTATGACTAAGTGGTGATTTGGCAGCTGTGTCCTGATGTGGGATTCCCTTCTGTATGCTGTGAATGTTTTATTACCATTGGTTAATAAAGAAACTGCTTTGGCCTATGACAGGATAGAATATAGTTAGGCAAGAAATCCAAGCAGACAGACAGGGAGAAAGAAGGAAAAGTCAGCAAGACACCAGCAGTCACCCGGGGAAGCAAGATGTGAGGTAACAAGCCACGACCCTTGTGGTAAAACATAGAATAATAGAAATCAGTTAAGTTGTAAGAGCTAGTTAATAATAAGCCCTAGGTAATAGGCCAAACAGTTTGTAATTAATATTAAGCCTCAGCGTGGGTACTGGGGAACTGGTAGGCTATAGAGAAACCTCCAGGTACACATCCCCATAGTCTGATCAAACAATCAGTGAGGTGAATACCTGGAGGAATTAGTGATAGCTGTTTTTTAACTAGAGAACTGAGATACTTTGCTAAGGCAATTAGGATCACATATGTATCTTTAAGCCATAAATCGACACCCGTGAGAGGGCACCTAGCAGTGTGTGATCCCCCATCTATATAAACCACCCCCTCTCCTCCTCTGGGCAAGATAGCTACCANNNNTGGCTAGATCATCATAATAAAGTTCTAGCCCTACCACCTCCTTGCCTGTTGACTAGCCAGATTATACTTTATAGTCAGCTGACAGAGCCTCCTGCATGGTAAGACCACCTATGACCACTGGTAATTGTCACAGTTAGGTTAAAGCTCCAAGGCCAGTAACCCCCCCATAATTAACATTCTTTATTACCACTTGTCAATAGTCAAGGCTCTTTATCTTTGTTGCTTCTAACATTAGCACCTCACTAGTACCTCGACTTTGCCAACAAACATTTACTTCATCTTAATTTAATATAGGCTCTCACAGGAAATGCAGAGATGGTCTCTACTGTCATCTTCCACTAAACATTGCTATTTTCTCAAACTTCATGTGCCTAGAATCTAACAGGTGAAAGGCAGGGGCACCCTTGCTTTCTCTCTGATCGTGTTCATACCTATGTCAATAATATCCCTCCCCACTTTGTAAAACCACTCTCCTTTAAAACACATGACATTTGGATGCACGACTGCTATTCCTCAGAGTCAATGTTACTTTATGTACCTGTTCACCTTCTCATGCAAAATAGACTTTGGAATTTGATTCAATCATTTTATAGATGAGTTCAGCCATAGTCTTGCCTGAATTCACTTTCAATGAAAATGCTAACTTCTTCCTCTCGGCAATGGTCTATTCCTTGGGCTTTAGGAAACCAGACTACTTTGTAGTCATTGGCATAGCCTTCTGCACGATAAGACTCCCTTGGTGCCATTACTACTTCTAAGACTACTATTTTTCAAGCTCTTCCTGATACCATTCTTTGCTTCCATTGGAATGATTTACACACTCCCTTGGTTTCCTATACTAAGACTCCTAAGTTCTTACCACCATCACAAAATCTAATTTAGAGCTCACACAAGGACCCTTAAGCATTTTACTTTTCAGACTAGAAGGTTTGCTAGAATACAGGGTATTCTGTGATTAATCTGGAAGAATCCTGTGCAAACTGGATTGATTGGGTTGGCTATACTAGCCTCAGATAGGGCAATGTGGATATTGTTCTATACATGCATCTACCATAATATGTGCAAACCTGTGCCTATAATTTCCCTCCAGCCACTATCTCTCTCATCTCAGTGTGGACAGGTATCACTTTTTCAAGCCAGAAGCCTATCTGTGATTTTAAACAGAAGCTAAAGGTGAATATATATAGAACGCTCAATGCACCTCTAAGCACTGAGTTCCTAGTCTATTCTAACTAGAGGGATATCCAAGAGGACTCCTATATAGCTAGCTAGCAATTACAAGTTTCTGTCAAGGGAAGACAACTGAAGCTCATTTATCTGAAAAGTTAGGTAGCTTCAGTCACATCAGATTTGACACTGATTTGGATCACCATCTAATTTACTACACAGATTTCTTAAATATTCTGGAACATCTGTAACACGCTGTTCAGGAATAGTTTTCTTTTAGGAATATTTTTCATTTCTAATAACCTAAAATAAATTTTCCTAAGTAAGAAAATTCTGGGAAATAACCCATGTTCACTAGTGAATGCGTCCATAGTGAAGCAAGTATGCATTTTGTCATGAGGCATCAAAATGGCAACCTTCATAGTTGGAAAATGACTGTGGCTCTCAGCAACTTCACAGTTTCTGGTTCTCTGTTGACACCACTAAATCTTGCCTGCGAAACTGCTAAGAACCTGAAGTTTTACATGGCATTTTGTGGTTAAATGAAGCAAGGTAAAGAAATAACTTTTAGTGCTCTATGTGATTACTTTTTTTTATCTTCACTCAGCATGTGACAGTAGACAAGCTGACATTATGACCAAAGACTTGTAGAAAGCGAGGCTGGGAGTACAATACTTCTTAGCATGCAAGTGGGTCTAGTTTGGTCTTCAGCTGATGTGGGATTCCCCTCTGTATGCTGTGAATATCATTGGTTAATAAAGGAACTGCTTTGGGCCTATAGCAGAGCTATAGAGGAACAGAGTTAGGTGAGGAAAACTAAACAGAATTCTGGGAGAAAGGAGGCAGAGTCAGAGAGAAACCATGTAGCCCCACCAACGACAGATGGAACTTTAGCTGGTAAGCCACAGCCATGTGGCAATACACAAAATAATAGAAATGGGTTAAATTAATATGTAAGAGTTAGCCAATAAGAAGCTAGAACTAATGGGGTAGGCAGTGATTTAATTAATACAGTTTGTGTGATTATTTTGGGGCTAAGTGGCTGGGAACTAACAAGCGGCCCCCACCATACAACACTCAGCACCACAAAAACTCCCGAAACAACAAACTTCCAAACTATCTGAAGTGAACTGATTGTTAACAGAGGAAGCTCTTCTCTTGAATTGAAGATATTCTGTTTTATTTACAGGAAGTTTCATGTAATTGTTTTGCTCTGGTTTCACAATCTGAAATTAGTTATCAGTCACACCTACAGAAACAAACAATTTTCTGTGCTTCAATGTGTTTATCAAGCTTGTGTACTCTAGTTTCGTCTTTCCTGTAAACCTTTTGTTCATAGTAGTACTTTAATAAAGGAATGTGTACCGCTAGTAGAAGTTGAAATTAGATTGATTCGATGCAAAAAGGCCATTGAGAAAGCAGAGTGTGACCAGCTAAAATGGGTGTGTATTATAAATGAATTTGAAATATCTCTGTGCCCTGTTCCTATGGATAACTGAGAGTCAGCTGTGCACACATCTGTGGGTGTTTATAAACATTTCCCATCTGTGAGAAGCGTATTGGTTGTAAATGGTGAGCTAATTAGTGAAACACTAGTCATTTCTACTGACAGTTGTTATGGATAAAAATTTTATCCAGGTTAAATTGATCTCAGAAACTTGTTGATCACAGGAAGCCATTTTACCTTTTATGACAAACCTAAGCGGTTACACTACATTGAACATGCACCACATTAAATGTGAATGATAACTATATTAAGCTGCTAGTTAGCACATGTTAATGAACTCTGTTCTTAACATTGACTAAAGTGTGCATTGAGTATTTGTCAGGGAAAAGATGGAGTTGTCCCTCTGTAAACAGACAACCAATTCTATAATACATGACCTTTTCATCTGGGTCTACATACATACTAAGCACCTTCCATTAAGGAATTTAAGAGTGTAACTCTAGCAAGTAGTCAGCATTTTTCTACATACATTCCTGCATATGTAGGTATTTCCCTAGTTTCTTCACATCAGTGTCTGTTTCCAAGTCTCTCTTGTATTTTTTTAACTGATGAAATATGTTTGTGTATGCATGTGTGGGGAAGTTTTGAAGTAGCTCAGTAGTTAAAGTGTTTACACTTAAAAGAGAAAGGATACTACTTAGTCCTCAGAATACATGTAAACAAACTTGGCGTGGTATACATGCAAACTAGAAATCCCAGTGCAGGGGCAGCAGCCATGTGGATGCCCGGGGCATGCTGATCAGTCAGTCTGGCCTAATAGGATCACAGCAGAACTTGTCCTTTGCATGCATATACATGAACACTCCCACCAGCCAGCACTACCACCAGAAAACAACCATAATGCATGAAAATCATGTAAACACATAATTATACATTTTTATGCAAACAATTAGGAAATAAAACATATTCTTTATCAGCTACATTCCAAATGAATAAAAGGACACATAATAAATCTTACATTGAATGAGAGAGTAATGTCACAGAATGAGTCTGGGACTAAGCAAAATTTAGTTGTTTGGGCTAAAACATAGCAGTTTTATTTAACAGACCACAGACGTAATTTTCCACATTGAATCTTATTTGGTAGATGAACACTGCTCTGGGAAGGTCACTGGCTGGCTGTCATTCAGATACTGGGAGAGACAGGGCTGAGACATAGCCCTGACCTCTCAGCTAACACACATTACATGATACACTTGCATTCAATGACAACAACCTTCTCTACAATACTTAGAATCATGGTAAGTGAACACAAACACACACACACACACAGAGACATAAACGCACACACACACACACCTTAGTTACTTGTCTATTCACACATGACATGCCTCTATTCCCACTTAATTTTGTTCTACTTAGAATGTGTAGACTTCTTACACATTTATTTATCTTATATGCTGTCTGTCTCCAGGGTGAGCACAAGGCCACACAGTCAGCTTGTGTGCTTACTTCGTTTCCAGCTGGAACCCCAGGGCACTGGATACCAGCATGACACAATATGCACACATTTGCTCAAGTAAAGTTTTGATAGAAAGGACTTTTTCTACCAATACAATAATAATTCCATTAACAAAGGAGGTATTCTGATGCTCATTATTATAATTTTTTAGGTCAGAAAGTTAATTGTAAGAACAAACCACAAGGGAGCCTTGGGAAAGTCTTTCAGAATGCTAGATAAGGTATAATTAGTGCTTAAAAAATACTTCAAGAAATGACTAATTACTAACTACAACATCGCCATGTATGCCAGGAAACTAAACAGTAGGCAAACGTCAACAATGGTATTCGTATCTTTGGAGCTGAGTATCTGGGCTCATTTCAGCTGATGAGAGAGGTTGGGATTGGCTTGCTATCTGAAGGGGGACAAGATATAGTCCCTCTTTTATCTCCACTGAACCCAGGGTCTCACTCAGATTTTCCAGAAAAGAACCACCCCTAGTCACCACGTGAGCTAATCGCCATGGTTTGTTTTCAGTTGTTCTTGGTTCCTACTTACAAAACTGACTCCGTCTTTCAAAAATAGGGAGTTATTCTTTGTAAGAAGTAACATTTATTGTGCAATTGTTTTTTATCTAACAGGCAAATTCATCTCCCAGATTAAAACAATTCTAGAGAAAAAAAATCGATGTGGCCTAAACACAAGTAGCAAGCACAGAGTCATAAATGTGTTCACTCTAAGTTCTATTTATCTACTCTCTAAACTCTCTTTGGAATCTCTCCTGTCTTCTTATTCGGGTATCCCACCTCCACTATCCTTAGTTCAGGTCTTCTGCATTTTACTGGTGCACAACTGCAGGAACTTATCAGTTTCCCTCCTTCGAGTCCGACAACTTCTACTCCATCCATCCTTCTGCTGCAAAGCCGCTCTTTCACAGCACACTCGGACCCTGGCCTGCTTGCCTTGTAACTACTCCCAGGATGGGGCCAAAGACAGCTGGCCCTCCTTGACTTCCAGTATGCCTAGTCATTTCACGTAGCTCTCCCTAAACCATTACAGTTCATCATCATCAGAGCGTCGACCTGAGAGAAAACGAGCTGATCTGTCCGGCGTCCGGCTGCCATTCAAGGGAAAAACTTTCACCAGATAAGAAAAAGTATGTCAAAGTGGGGATGGTGTTTCAGACCCAGACAGAACTGAACCAGAAAGAGAACACAAGATGGCTTGCAAACCTGGGAGCTCTTTAATGGGAGGGGGTAATCAGAGAGGAAGGGAACAACAATTTTGTGCTGGAATTACTGAAGACACATACAAGAGATGAGGAGCACTCAGTGGTTCAGGAGATGAGCAAGACTTTATATAGTTATATCTTTGTACACCTGTGATAGCTGTCATGACTGTAAAATTCCAATTTGTTCCAATATACAAACATGTAAAACAAACTTGACAACATGTCACATCTCGTCTTATGACTGGACTAATTTACTTTTCTGCAGGTTGGCATAAGTAGGACACATACAAGTGATGAATTCTTGTCCCTTAAACATGAATTATCTACATATTTTAGAAATTCTTGCTGAACACCTGCTATGGAAAAATGCCACATTAAAAGGTCTCCTAAGACACTAATGTTGGATAAAAGTTTCATCTTTATGGGATCCATCAAGTAACCATGGGATGCTTCCCCTTTCTGTATTAAGAAGCAGATTTTATATTTTAAACAGGAGTGCCTATAATGAGTGAAGTAAGATACAATTTTATTTCAAGAAAGCCCTGGGAAATTTTTGGGAGGAAGACAAATTCTCAAAACTTATTTTGTTCCAGAATCAATTGATTCCTCATCATAGCAAGCTAAAAGCATACATGTTCACACACACACACACACACACACACACACACACACGTAATGTTCAGATGGAAAAATCTATGTCTCTAGGTATTCCTTTAATTCCAAAAATGGAAACACTGCGAAGAGAGATCTCATTCTCGTCTCTTCTCACCTGGTCCTTGAGGAGTTGATGAATGAAAGTTGAGTCAGTGTTCTATTTCTGATGTCTCAAAGTGCAGGCTTTAGGGTAAGATAATGCTAAACATAAAAACGGGAGTTTTCTCATAGAGGAGAGAAAGGATTCAGAAACAGCATTTCTTGCCACACTTTTGTACCAAATGAACTAGCATTTCTGAACAAAGCTGGATGATGTCTGTTAGATTCTTCTTAACAGCTGTTAAATACCCACAGGGCCTTCAATGCAACACAAGAAAACTATGCTCAATGTCCTCAGATTGCAGGGTGGGACACTTCAGTGTGTTAAAATGAAATACATTAGAACATTGCAAAACTGAAATGCCATGTTCCTTAGATCAAGCTCTATTAACATTCTTTGGAAAATCTCTCTCCTGGTGAAAGGCCAGCAGAGTTGGGGTACTTTCTTAAGGATGAAAGAAAGGCAAATTCAATGACTGTAAATGACATTTTCATTCACTTAAGCTGAAAACAAAGAATACACACACTCAACAGTCACAGCACAATAGATTGTGAGTTGTTTTTAAAACATTTAAAAGAGTTAACATTTATGTAATGAAAATATTCAATGTATCCAAAAAGTAGTGGCTACCATTGAAAGGCTCTGTTCCTTAATTGAAAGAGCATTAACAGTGCTGGTCCTTAACAAACACTAAAATAAATAATAGAGGACAAAGGTTACAAAAAATATTTTAGTCCCATGTGACTCTAGCAGCAAACCCATTAAAATTAACATCGAGAAGCAGGAGGTCACAGCTGCAATGCAGCAGTAGTAGAGTTGCCACTGCTTCTTAAACTGGATGGGACTGTGGTAGAAAGCTTCAGTTTTCTTAGCTATTGCCCTGTGAATGAAAATAAACCTTTGTGTTCCCCAAGCACTCTTCCCACAACTGACTTTGCAGTTAAGTTAAAAGGAGAAACTGTCACACACTTAGTATCTTCAAACTAATTGCCAGCCAGAAAAGAGCTGCCAAGACTGTGGAGGGAATCTACGCTGCTTCCTAGAGCAGCGATCCTTCACACAGCACTCCTGACTGTTACCGATGGAACCTCTGATTCAGCACTAATTCCACAAAAATGCTTCTGCTTTGCAAGAGTTCCTTTCTGAATAGCACTAATAGTTTAAAAATAAACATACAGCGATCTAGATTGGACTAAAATTACTGTCACTTCTCCCCATTAATGATAATTATTATTGGAAGTTGCATTGTGACAATTCACTCCGCAATTCAGTCTGCTCAGGCAATAACCTGCAACAGCAGCTAGTCATCCATTTTGTTAGTATACTACTATGTCATATTCTCCTTGCCTCCGGGCATTCCAGTCTGTATTAAGGCTGCCCTCAATATTAACTCTGTTAGTATTATGTTGCTTCTAATTTTCTTGAAGAACATTGGCTATCTGAGAAAGGAAGTCATCCAGGAAGCAATATTTTAAAATCCTATTACAAAATAATGTCTAATTTCATCTAAACACTAATGTCAACTCATATCATTACAAGTAACATATAAATATTCAGTTTCTCTGCTAAATTTTCCATGTTTGCCCTGGTATATATTTGTGTAGCATCAAAAGCCAGATACTAACTGAGCTGATTTTTTTTTTCTCTTCTTGAGATGATGGCTTTAGATTTTCATGGGCAAATCCAAACTTAGTGAATGGAACTCTTTCTGCTTTAAGGATTCAATGTCAGAATGACCCAAAATAGGGAGAGAAAAGAGATGGCCTATTAAGAAAATGATAAAACTTGGTTGCATCTCTGGCCTTCCGACCCACTGGTATTTCCATCTCTGAAGATATACAAATGGTACCACAGCAGTATTGCTCATGGTAACTGGAAAGCACAGTGCTAGCCCGGACCGAGGTTAACCACACAGCTCATCCTGCCAGACCAACACAGTCTAGAAGATCAGTTTCGTTTACTCAGAAATATGCTTAAATACTGAAGTTTTCCTGAATTAATTTGTCAATAATTTTACTCAATCATTAATTAGTTTTTTCAACACACATCATCCATTTTTGCAAATGCACTGTTTGTGAGAAAGGGGAAAAAATCTTATTTTACTGTGTATCTTAAAAGTCACACCTTTAATCCCAGCTTTCCAGAGGTAGAGACAGGCAGATCTCTGATTTCGAGGCCAACCTGGTTTACAGAGTGAATTCTAGGGCAGCCAGGGCTACATAGAGAAACCCCTTTCTTGAAAAAAAGAAAGAAACAAAAGTCAAAGGATAGAGTCTAGATGGCTGATCGATATCATGAATCAATAACTGTTTCCTAAAGGGGAAGATAGCACATATTTTAACTGTATGGAGCAGAGAAACAGCTGTAGATATAGATGCAAAATAACTGCTGTGAATATTTTTTCACCAAAACTGTGACTACAGGCAGTGAATGGTTTGACTCTAGGTCTATAGTTAGATGTCTATTTTAACTTCTCATATAAACAATGATGTGTCAATGGAGTATTACTCAGCCGTAAAACAAAACACGTCATAAAATTTGCAGGCAAATGCATGGAACTAGAAAAAAATAATTCCAAATGAGGTAACCCAGACCCAGAAATACAAACATGGTATGAATTCTCTCATAAGTGTATACTAGATGTAAAAGAAACAATAACCAGACCACAATCCACAGTGAGAAGCTAGGAAACCAGGAGGACCCTAAGAGAAACACATGGATCGCCCTGGGTGGGGGAAATAGATGGAATCTTCTGGGTGGGGGGGGGTAAAGGGAAGGGGATGTGGATGAGAACAGGAGGGAACAGGAAGGTCGAGTTGGGGGAGGGATGGGGTAGGAGAGCAAGAAGAGATATCTTGAGAGAGGGAAACATTATGGGGATATGGGAAAGCCTGATGGTATGAAAATTTCCTGGAATTACAAGGATGACCCCAGCTAAGACCTCTAGCAATAGTGGAGTGGGTGTCTGTACTGGCTTTCCCCTGTAATCAGATTGGGGACTACCGTAACTGTCACCATAAAACCTTCATCCAGTAACTGATGGGTGCAAATGCAGAGATCCACATCCAAGGAACAGACTAAGCTCCAGAAGTTCAGTAGAAGAGAGGGAGGAGGGATGATACAGCAAGGATCGGGGCTAAGGTCATGACTTGGAAACCCACAGAGACAGCTGACCCGAACTTGCAGGAGCTGCATAAGACCAAACTAGGTCCTCTAAATGTGGATAGTAGTTGTCTGGCTGGGGCAGTCTGTGGGGCCACTGGCAGTGGGACCAGGATTTATCCCTAATTATTGACCTGGCTTTTTGAAGCCCACTCTCTTTGGAGGGATACTTTGCTCAGCCTAGATATAGTGGGGAGGACCTTGGTACTGCCTTAAAGTGATGTGCCAGACTTTGTTGACGCCCCACGGGAGGAAGCTTTTTCCTCTCTGAAGGGGTCAAGTGAGAGGGAGAGGAGGGGAGGGAGTAGAACCTGGGATTGGTGTGTAAGATGAGAAAAGACAGTCTAAAAATGTAAACGAACCAAAAAGAAGAGTTAGGGGTACTGGAGAGATGGCTAGCAATCACCCAGACATTATGCATAAAGTGAAAAACCTCAGAAAACTTGAGCCTAATCAGATTTCTCCATCAAACCTCTTCTCTCAGTGGCGAGGTAACTGTGAGGAGGGTGCAGAAAGAGCATAAGATCCCGAGGGCGTGGAGGAGAAGGCCCTGCAACTCAACACTGTCAGAGCTCATATGGAGACTGAAGGAGTATGCGCAGGGCCTACACAGGTCTGCACGGGTATATTAAGGTTCCAGTTCAGTGTTCTAATGGGATTCCTGGGTGCAAACATGTGGGTCTCTGATTTTTGTGCTTTCCCCTGAGCTCTTTTACTTCTGTTTGTCTTGTCCAACTCCAATGTGTTAGTTTTGTTTCTTCTTATTTTATTATTATCCCTTAGAAGTCTGCTTATTTTCTAACACAAGTCAGAAAGGTGCTTTGGAATAATAAATTTGTCTACTGTGAAGAAGATGTGTCTTTGGCAAGGCAATTTCTGATTGGTTTAATAAAGAGTTGAAAGGTCAATAACCAGGTAGGAAGAGGTTAGGCCAGATTTCCAGGTACAAAGAGCGAGAGGAAATGAATATGGCGTCAGAGAGACACCAGCGGACATGGAGAGGAAACAGGAGGTACATGATGAAAAGAGGTAAAAATCCACGAGAAAAAACACAGATTAATATAAATGGGTTAATTTAAGTTATAAGAGTTAGTGGGACAGGCGTAAGCTAAGGCCGAGCTTCCATAAATAATAAATAAATTATAATAATAATAATAATAAATAATTCAATAAATAATGACAAGTCTCTGTGTCATTATTTGTGAGCTGGCAGCCCAAAGAAAGATTCATCTGAGAAAGGGAATGAATCTGGACTAGGGGTGTGGATGGTGAGGAGCTGGAAAGAGTGCCGGGGGGGGCCTGTAATCAGGATCTATTATGCGGGAGAAAAATCTATTTTCAATAAAAGAGGGGAAAAAGAAAATATTTGTTTCTCTCATAGAGGACCTGGATTTGGTTCCCAACATTCATGTGGTAATTCACAACAGTCTGCAACTTCAATTCCAAGGAATTCAGCATTTTCTTCTGGCATCTTCTGCCTCTGCAGGCATCAGACAATGCATGGATTATACTTGCATACATGCAGATAAAACACTTATAAATAAAATCTTTTAAATTAAAAGAGCGAGAAAGACAGACACACAGAGAGAGACTTATTTACTTGGCATATAAGATGCCCTAAATTTAAGCCCCACTACAGGGTGAAAAAAGTACTTATGGCAAGAAGAAACCAGAAATAAACCTATAAGTAGTAAAGTTCATATTCAAGGTTAAGTGGATGACATAAAAAGCTCAAGAGAAGCAAGCTGCAATCAAATCTATAGTTTCATACATGATACCTTACAGCTAAATCCATCTCACAATACGTGATTTTCAGACCACAGGGAAATGTAGAAAAGGAGCAAAGGCATATGCATGCTGTAGAACATAGCATACCCAACGTAACCAAGGACTGTGTTCCTCTAAACAAATGTATCTCTGCAGCATGGATATTCTTATTTTGTGGGATATCATTATTAGTCCACTTCAGGTTTGACAGCCAAAGAATTTAAACATTAATATTACATTAGCTTTCTTTTCCCCCAGCAGTTTACTCTTACAAATCTCAGGGAAAATGCAGTGGAAACACTCCTGGATTTATAGTCAGTCTTTTGTGAACCCCGTGGAAAATCTATTAATATGAGTGATCTCACAGCGATAAGTAAGACTGGCATGGGGAGACTGAGGGAGAGAAGAGAACTGGCAGGTGGAAGGGGAGAGGAAATGAGGAGAATGGGGAGTCAAGAAAAGAAGAAATTGGTTTCAGGATCTCTTGTGCTGAAGATGGCTAAACTTGGCTCTTTTGTTTTTCTGGAGCTCCATTTGTTGGAAGGAGAAGTGGATGGTATGTGAACCATCATGTACTAACCAATATGTACTAACATGTACAAAAAATTCATTCATAGAGAATCTCCATAATTGAAGCTAAATCATTTGAATAAAAGAAATTTCTGCATACAAATGAAATATGGGTAACTCAAAGACACTTAGGGAAGCTTTCTAACAAACACCCTGAGGGCTCTCAACACAGAGTTCTGGTGATATAACAGCAGAAGGAAAAACTTCATGTGCCTGAAATGCTAGAGGTAGAAAAGGTATTTCAGGGCACTCTTTCTAGCAGTAGGCTGGATTTGTGCCGTTATTAAACTCATGACTGTATAAGCTCTGTACTTTCAATGTTGGGATTAACATCAAATGTATGGTATGGGGGGCCTATCCATCTTCACCATGATTATTGAGCACTGAACTCTGCTGGACTTTGTGCTATTTAGATCACAGAAGATTCCGTTAAGAAGTGAGTGGCACTGTGTTGATATGATCTTGTCAATCCTTACTACTGACACAAACACATCTTCAATCATGAAAACCAAAATGGAACTTCAGGTAATATAGAGAAGCATGCCTCTGTTAAACACTCAAAACTTGTCAATCCAAAGGAAGTGATTAACTGTCTTAAAACCATTAACAATAGTACAAAAGAGATAGTTTTCCTTCTGTTGGGGTCACAAGAACAATTCTCAGCCTTTTTATGTAGGTGAAGTCTAACAGCACCAATTACTAGTATTATTTTGGTTCTTCCCCCCCCACCATGCACCATGGTTAAATAAATCATCAGTTGTCAAAGAATAACATGATGCTGAAAAGTCTTTAATCAGATGATGAGAACTTGGGCTTCACTGACTGAAATTCTGTGCAATTAAATTAAATATTGTGATGAAAAGTCTCAAGTTTATTTTAAATATTACAAGTGATAATAAACATATTCAGAGCCTGGAAGATTCAGCATGATCAGGGAATGCTAATAAAAGTAATTAGCATGACTGTTGTATAAAAGATGGATGGAAGAAAAGAGAAACGCATCCAAGCCAATCCAATTTAATTTGTTCTACCATTCTACACAGAGAAATGACTACAGCCATTGCCTTAGTTATATGCATCACTCACTGATAACATTAGAAAATTGAAAGCACTACTGCAAAAAAAAACAGAATCTGCACAATTATGGAAAATAATCTCAGTTTTATGGCCTCTATAGAGGAGAGGGTAACTATCAAAGCCTTTCTGAAAGCAAATACACACATAAAAAGCATATCTGTTGAGACTGCAGAGACATTCCTAAGTGGTGTTTATGCAATATGCATTTCCGCTAAAATGGATGCCTAATTGTTTAGCTGTTCCAAACTGTGGAATGGAAAACAAAGGAACAGTTTTGGCCATGTGGGCAAACAACGGATTCCTAAAAGCTAATTATCCGTTATTTAATAGACTGAAGCTGCACCAAATGAGACATTTAAGCCTAATAAATAATAGGCAAATTGTAACCTAAAGACTAAACTATAAGGGCTGCTAGTATAGGTTTTATTGCTCCATTAAATAATCTCTTATTTACTTCCTCCACAAACATAATTATACAACACTGAGTCCATTTCAAGGCCATGCTGATGTGCTACTGAAAAATTATGTGAATCAGATTACACATGCAGGAAATCTTAAAGCATAACATTTGAATTCTATTATCAAATGCCCTATTTGTTTTTAAGATTAAGAATAAAAATGGAGTTTGAAAAAAGTTGTATATAATTACATAAATCCATTATTCCTAGTTGTGTCTTCCTAGAAATGATTATATAAGTACACATACTAGCTGTGTACTTGAAGATAAACCCTGGCATCCATGCTAAATACATTATATAGCTATTTTGTATTTAAGTGTTTTCAAAATTAAATAAAATTCAAATTTACACATTATTCTAAATTCACATGGGGATTAAATAAAGACAGTTTAAAGTTCATTCGCTCTTTTGTTTACAAGATAATACGCAAGTATTTAGCAGAAAACACCAAACCTTCCTATGCGACTATCTGAAAGCTCCAGCTCTTCACTCTCCAAAAAGAAACAGGAGAACATGACTTTTAACATGAGGAAATGATGAAGGAAGACCCTAGACTCTAGTTTTCAGACTGACTAGTCACGGGGTTTCAACATTAAGTTTCCTGCTGGAAGAGCTCTAGCGCACAGGTTCACTTTCATCCTATAACAAAGCCCCATTCTGAAAGGACAGGGAGAATGTGCACAGGTAGATCTGAACCCAGCTGCCATTCTCCCTCCACCAGCAGTCATCATGGATGGTAGGTAAGAAAGAACATGATTTAATTATTCCACCATCTCCATGATGATAGAATGTGTATATCTGTGAAGAAACTAAGTTCTTTTTGCCTGGTGGAAATACTAATCTCAGGAAACTCTATGGGAAGAAGACCCACATGGGTTTATGAAAGAGTTACAGGAGTATTCTCTTTCTCAGTCACCTCAGGGTTGGTGCCTTACACACAAAAATAAGATGAAATACAGTCCCTGGTCCAAAGCAGTAACAAATACTAATATAAATCCAGTAATTCACATTTTCACACTATTTTTATACGAGCACAGCCAGGCTAAAGACAACGATAGTGGTTTGCAAAGTAGTATATTCTACACCACAGCTGTACCTGCAAAGAAAAACTTAACATAAATTTTGAGCTGGCCATCAGAAAATGTGTGAAGTCCATGAGCCATACAGCAAAGCATCAGAGGAAACACACCATAGTGTCAAATGCTGGGGACTTTACTAACCAACACTTTCAACTAGAAATTAGAGATACAGGCAATATTTCCCTTGTTATATAAAACCAAATCCTGTCAATATCAGTTCCTAATATCTATATTAGTAGATCAATAAGAGAAAACCACAGCATAGTTTGCTAATATAACACTGGAGCTCAGACTTGTCACGATGAAAATCAAGGTACATACTCAATGTATTTTCTCTAAGAATGAAATCAAATGCTGCTAGGCTAAACTTCTATTTCCATTGCAGAAAGCCTTCAAATGTTGTAAAAATAATGATTTCAGAAAATTCTTATTCTACAGATATTAGAAAAAGTAACTGTGTGTGATTCATTTAGCAATAAGCAGCAAACAAGAAATAAATACTTTTTATTACTACGTCATCTTTACAAGGAGAAATATTCAGAATAGCTGTCATTTATCGCTTTTGTTAACTTTGATGAGAAAACTTTTTGCATGCAATCTAGATTGGTTTATGTCCCTAAACTCTTTAAACCAAACCAAATGTCTAGAATTTATCTCCCAAATCTCCAAAGGTCTTCAAAGGTAGCTTCTAACCTCATAGCTTTCTATTTTATGTATCATTTATCTATTGATATTATTACATTTGTATATTTGTTTAAAATACAATATATCTAGATTATGGTTTCCCCTCCCTCTATTTTTCCCTACCCCCCTCTTCCCTTCAAACCAGATTCACCCACTTCCTGTTTTTCATGAGAAAACAAATGAGCTCCTAAGGGACAATAGCAAAATATAAGAAAAACAAAACAAAAGCTACTACGTGATAAAAACAAGCAAACAGAAGGAAAAGAGCCCAAGAAAAGGTGCAAGACACAGGTATAGATGCAGGGACCAACTTGTTCCCACATTCAGGAATCTCATAAAAGCACTAAGTTAGAGCCATAATACATACGTACAGGGTACAGGTCCTGTAGGAAAAAAAGAGAGGGAAAGAAAAAAGTGTGTGTGTGTGTTGTGTGTGTGTGTGTGTGTGTGTGTGTGNTAATACATACGTACAGGGTATAGGTCCTGTAGGAAAAAAAGAGAGGGAAAAAAAGTGTGTGTGTTGTGTGTGTGTGTGTGTGTGTGTGTGTGAGAGAGAGAGAGAGAGAGAGAGAGAGAGAGAGAGAGAGAGAACACATAGTAAAAAAATAAAATAAGTGAAATGAAGGAAAAGGAAAAAGCCCTGATGCGGCATTATGATATTGTGTCTGGTTGAATGAGATTTTTATAAACCGATACAACCCAGCCTAGGCTCAGAAGAACATGGAGATCCCCTGGAAAGTATCGAAATGAGCACTACATATGACTGTAGTATATCCAAGGCATTTAAGAAATCCTACCGAGTGAAGACATTTCACTTATTGAGACACATTTGTCATCATCTGCACACGGTATCTTGGAAAAGACACTGCAGAACAATTGATAAAAATAACCTAACGGGTCAAATATAATGGGCTTCATGATAAAGAAGAGCAGCAACGGAGACCTTTATTTTTATTTTCTAATTTTTGA
>LOEQ01012160.1:0-21186 GCA_001685075.1 Bramus lutescens
ACTTCACGTACTGGCTGTGTGGGAGCCTAGTCTGTTTGGATGCTCACCTTACTACTCCTCGATTTGGGGGGGAAGACCTTGGTCTTCCCACTAGACAGGGAACCCTGACTGCTCTTTGGACTGGAAATGGAGAGGGGTGGGGCAGGGGAGGGAATTGGGAGGCGTCAGGAGTTGGAAATTTTTAATAGTAGTAAAAATTTAAATAAAATAAATAAAAAATAAAAAACAAAGTTACCAACTCTTACTGACATAGGTAATGTTTTATAAAAGGAATTAAGTAAGTGATATGAAGTTTTAATAATTTAAATTCATTAAGATTATTTAGTGATATATTTTTGTTAAAAGACATATACTTCAGATATTTATGTAGTTAGAAATAGTACATGTCTATTAGCAAAACCAGATATTAGATCATTCTATTAGTTTTTAAGATACTAAAGCTAATCATAACAGATCAGCTTTCACTATTTACCTTACAGCATGTAAAGACACTTCCAAGCTTTAATCTTCTCAGTAGTACTTACTATCTCTTTAAAAGATCTTAACATGAAAGAGAAAATTGTCTTCTACAACTAAAGGATGAGGACTAGAAAATGTTTCAGCATCTAAAATCACAAACTACTTTTACAAAGACCTGAGTACAGTTCCTGCATCATGTGACACATAATCTCCTGAACTTCAGCTCCAGGGATCTGATCAGTCTTCTCCATTGGCATCTGTGCACACATACACACTTAAAAATAATTTAATCTCAAGGGTGAGGAGGTAGAAGGAACAAATGTCTAAGAAAAGACATCAAGTAGTGGCAACTGTACAACAAAACTCTCCTTTGGGTTGCCAACCCCAAATAATGACACAGTGACTTATTAATAATTATGGAAACTTGGCCTTTTCTTAGACTTGTACCACTAGCTCTCATAACTTAAATTAACCTAATTTTTTAAATCAATCTACCATATAATTTTTACCTCTCTCCAATTTTTTATGTCCAACTCATTCTACCATGGGGTTTCCTACTTCCCCTCTCTCTGCCCACAGGCCTGCCTATCTCTCCTGCCTAGCTACTTCTTGTCATCCAGTCACAGCACTATAGCTTCATACAGTGTACAAATATCCCACAACACAACTGCAAAGAATGTATTATTACAACTGATGCCATGACTTAATTCCATCCACTTCCTCCATTCCGTTTTGCAAAAATGGAAATTTCATCAACCTACTGACAATATAGTATTTGTTTGCTTGCATTTCCACCCAACTTGGAGGCCAATCAACATCATTTAGAGATTAACTCTTCTTTTCATATAAGTTTTAAAAGGAATACACATCTCTACTTTGGGAGTTAGAAGTACAGTTGGCCCTGATGACAACCTTACTATAAGTGACCAAATTGACATCTGACACACAAACAATGGATGACTACATAGCACTTAACAGACAAGTTCCTGTATGGATGGCTCCTTGTGATATATTAACACATGGAGAAAACTGGGACCTGACTTGCTATAATAAAAGTGCAAATGTCAGAGAAATTACTTGACAGAGGAAGGCTAGTGGGAGAATATTATTTTCAAATCAATAACCTTTGATCAAGTTTGAATTTTCTTTTTACCTACCTGTATTCACCCCTTTTAATAACAGATTCTAGTGGAATATCTCTGGTAGAGTACTTTTGGGGATTTCTTTTTTAAATGTTTTTGAAATTATAATATAATTGAAACATTTCCTTCTTCCCTTTCCTCCCTCCAAGTCCTCCTATATTCCATTCCCTTCCTTGCTCTCTTTTAAATTCATGGATTCCTTATCATTAATTGTTATATTTTATATGTATATGCATGTATGTATGTATGTATGCATGTATTTTTAAATTCTTAAATATGACCTTCTCAGTCTGTACAATGTGATTTGTATAAATGTTCCCTGGACTGACCTTTTGGTATTGGGTAACCAGTTTGTATGCTCTTCCCTGGGCCACCATTTTTCCTAGTCTCAGCATTCCTTAGTTGCCTACATTTTGTTCTGTTGGGTTCAGGCCTCCTGGGCTTCCTTTCCCCTGTCCACATTAGCATACCTATTGTTGTCACCCTCCTCCTGGCTTGTGTTTAGGCAGTCGTCTTTGTGAGATTTTGTAGGTTGTCTTGCTATGCTGGTCATTGTTGGCTTATATGGGCATCATTCCTGGGACCGATTGTTGGTTGCTTCCCTTCTATGGAAGCTTGCATGGCTTCTTTTGGTACCATGAAAGCTTCTGATATTTATAGGAGACACAAGATCATAGCACACTCTCTAATCCTCTAGTTCTCACAATCTTTCTGACCCACTTCTATAATGATCTCTGAGCCTTAGGTTCAGGAATTATTTTTGTAGATGTATCCATTGGGACTGGGCTCCATAACTCTGCACTTTGACTGGTTGTGGCTTTTCTGTAATGGTCATCCATTGCAAAGATAAGTTTCCTTGATGATTGAAGAAGATGATACTTATCTGTGCATGAAAGAAAAAATATTTAGAATATAGTTAGGGATTATTCTGATTTAATAAGTGGAAGTTGAGGGTTTTCCTCCAAGGTACAGGACTTCACTAGTTCTGAGTAGTGAGGTAGATTTCTAGTACAAGTCAAGATTTTCCTCTTGTTGGGGGAGGGGATCTTAGGCCCAATTAGAGACCTGTTGTTTACTTCCAGCATATGTTTGTCATAAGTGCACCCTTGGGGTTATCAAAGTATTCTAGTCATTGTGGAGGCACGCAGGTGTTACAACGGGGAGGACTGTTGGTTGCTTACCTTCTTTGGAAGCTAGTCCTCAGAGGGGTGGCTTTCAGGACACTTCTTGTTCAGTGGACTCTTGGACATGAATCTGAAGAGCATGGTGACTTCAGAAATGAGAAGTTACCTTTTACCTTGAGGAAGCAACCAAAGGCAACAGTAATGGCAAAAAATGTTTCAGAAATCTGTGGACATAAAGTTGTTATGACCAACAACTTTAAAGAAGGCATTTCCTGCCTAGGGATGAGAATTTTGATAGGTGGCCTTTGGTTCATTTAGAGAGTACTATCAGAAAGATGAAGGAATTTTGTTCACATTATGAGTGCATCTATATACACAGACATCCATGTGCTATACGTTTTTAACTTTAGGCAAATGGTTAATCCCTTTGGACTTTCCTATTTTTTGAGACATGGTTTCTTTGTAGATTCAGAACCTGTACTGGAACATGCTCTGTAGACCTGGCTGGCCTCAAACTCACAGAATACTGCCTGCTTCTGCCCTCCGAGCACTGAGATTAAAAATGTGCACCACCACTGCCTGGCCTCTTTTGACTTTTTCAGACATCCTTACTGATATTTTAACCTTGTTTCTCTTTCTACTTTATTCACCTCCATCCTCATCCCTATGTCATTTTAACAATTACTTGGAAGCCACATAATATCTTGTAAAATCCATTGAGAGTAACAAAAGTTCAGTAATTGCTTTTCATTGAACCCAAGTTCTATGAAGAAGTAGAATAATTGTGTCAATTGTAAGATCAGCCCAGTGTACTTCACAGAAAAGTATTCCCAACTAAAGAACATTTCATGGTCTGACTCTTGAGTACAGGAATTCTAACACAAAACAGTTCAAATAATAAGTGAAACCACTCCTATATTTCAAATATAAGAGAGAAAAACCATTTATGGACAAAGGAAAATGAAGAGGGTTTTACTTACTTCTTTTCAAATGACCCTTTATTCATTATGTTCTCAGTGGTATTACCCACTGATTAACTTGAGGAAGTGTCATTGCAGGATAAAAGGGAAAAAATGCTGCCTGTAAGTCATTAGGCCTGGAATAAAAGTCAAGTTTAAAAGCTGCCTGTGGCTCTTCATGTAATTTTTAAAAGCAGAGAAAATTTAGAGACAGAGAGTCTAAATTGTGTCCAAGACCCAAAAGCAAACATTTGTGACTACAAGCATTTAATCAGGCCTCACCATTGCTGAACCTATACCTGCAGAAGGGTTCACTTTGCCATCCCTTCTTCTAGAGCAGAAATGAGCCCTCTGGAAATAAAATTTCAGAGATTAGTAGAATTAATATTTAATTCACAAAAGTATAGTTATATCATCCCTTTTCAGAATAAAAGCTATCTTATAATTAGAAAAAAACCCACTTGCCCTCTGTAATCACTCAAAACTTTCAGTATCAGAAGTTTCTACTTTTTTTTTTAAAGCACAGTAGTATGGTAGGGGAAGACAACATCTAAGGGTAGGATTTTAATTGTTTCTCAAATACTCGGTTTTTGTGTTTGACAACTGCCCTTTCATCAAATATAATTGCTTATGTCTTGAAATACAGTAAAAAGATTATTGTACAAAACATTTGTATGGAAATCAGACAGGCAGAACAATTCTGTCACTTCTTTCGTGCCGATGACTTCCCATGGTACATGTACTCACTCACTCTACCTCTGTTCCACTTAGAAATTACGGAATCTGTTCTCAGACATCCATGTTGTCTGACATGGGCTCTCAAAGGTGTCCCACCAAAATGGCTTGCAAAGCCTGTTGAGCACATTGTGGGAAAATGATCCGAATCAAATACCCCTACTCAACCATGACCAATGCGTTTGTTGTATGTCTCTTAAATGTGTGAAGGAAGATTTTAGGAATACTCATAAATATCCCACTACAGTTTTACTTTATTTATTCATCTGGAGGAGCAAATATGTCACATGGTGTGTGTAAAACTGAGCAGATGGTTCCTTAATTCCTGCAAGTCAGCTCTCATGTGAGCCCCAGGGATCAAACTCAGGTTGTCAGTCTTGGTGACAATTCTCTTTAACCACTGAGACATATCTTGTCATCCCTACCTCTGTACATTTTGCTTGACATATAAACAAATATTTGCTCATGTTGATGGCTCAAAATATACTTAGAAACTCTAATGCTCTTTTTAAAGTAAAATATCCAACACTTAGTAAGAGTACAGTATCTTGCAAGAGCTGGTAAATACAATCAGTGTGATTCTTATCTCTATTTACAAATCCCTTTTCAAAAAAACACTGTGGTCTTCAGTTCTCTTATTGTCTTCTACCAAATCATATCAGTTATATATACATTTACCATCTATATAAATTTATCTTCTAGTGCACAATGTTGCTTATATAGCTATATGATTCTCAATAAACAAAATGTGAAAGAAAATTACATGTCCATCAACTGGCAAATGATAAAAATGTGTTATAAATTCATAATGCAACATGTTTATGTCCTAAAGATGAACCAATAATATATGCTACACATGGGTAATCCTTGAAAATACAAAAGAAGTATAAGAAGTTAAACCTCCATTTTTGGTATTACTTTGTATATAATATTCAGAGTAGAAAAAGCAAATCTGTGGGTCCCGGGGCTTGGGAATGCAAGGTTAGTAGGGAAACAGAGCAGTCACTGATGGGGTTAACAATGACATTCTATTTGCTGTACCTAAACACATTCAGTTTATTGTCTTCTAAGCCCTTCCAGGAACAGAACATTCTTCTTTTTACTTTTGTTTTTGAGATTCAATATAATCACATTGTTTTCCCTTCCCTTTACTCCTTCAAAACCCCAGCTATTACCCTGCCTTGTTCTTTTTCAAACCCATGGCCTCTTTTGTCATTATTTGCTGTTACATGCAGCTATTTCTAAATATAGTATTACTCATATGTATGCTATCAGGAATGACCATTTGGGTAACCAGTTCATGCACTCTTCTAGGGGAAGACTATATCTCCCCTTCTCAGCATTTCTTAGTTACCTATAGCTTTTTATTTGTCTGTTTGTTTGTTTGTTTGTTTATTGTTTTAGTGGGTTTTGGTGGTGGTGGTGATGGTGGTGGTGTGTGTGTGTGTGTGTGTGTGTGTGCACACACGCACGCAATTGACATCTTATACTCTTTCTCTGTTAACATTGTCCTTGCTCAGCTCAGTTTTGGGAAGTCAGTTGATGAGCCTTCAGGTACGGCTTTTGACATTTCTAGGGGACATAATCTTACAGCAAACTCCTTGTCCTATGGCTCTTACAATCATTCCATACCCTTTTCTATAATGACCCTTGAGTCTTAAGAGCAGGAGTGTGTGTTTATATACATATAGTTTGGTTTTAGTTTTCTGTAATGCCTGTAATGCCTGTATTTCAAAGGTTTGATTTTTTCATAGGGTCCCACATTTCCAGTATATTCTTTCCTGTTTTTAATTTTACTTTCGTATTCCTTGATTATTTAGTCTAGATCCTCTACGTTATCTTTTCACATCTACGGTAATTTGAATGTGATTGGCTACCATAATCTCATAGTGAGTGGCACTATTAAGTGGTGTGGATTTGTTGGAGTGGGTATAGCCTTATTGGAGAAGTGTCCTACTGTGGAGGTAGGCTTTGAAGTTTCCTATGCTCAGGATACTGCCCAGTGTGTCTCAGGTGACTTCCTGTTGCCTGCAAGATGTGGGAATGTCAGCCATGTCTGTCTGTACACTACCATTTTCTCCACCATGATGATAATAGGCTAAACCTCTGAAACTGTAACCAAGTCACCCCAATTAAATATTTTCTTTAGAAGAATTAATTGCACTGGTCATAGTGTCTCTTCACAGCACAAAAACACTAACTAAGACACCTTCTGATATTCTATCTTCTACTCACTCCACCTTGAGGGCTTTCCTCAGAATTTTCTCGTTGGGTTATTGAGTTTGAATCTTCATCTGCGAGTCCATTTTAATTTCCTTCAATGTGTCTATCTCCTTATTAAATTCCATTCTCAAGTCCTGAATTATCTTCTCCCATCTGCCTTATATTCCTGTTTTCTTCAGCATCATTTAAGTGTATATTCTCCTTAAGCTCTTTCCCCTTAATTTCACTGAGCTGTTTTCTTGTTTCTTCTTTAAATTTTGTCTATTCTTTGATAAGCAGAAGTGTTTGGATGCAGCAGAGAGAGACCTATGGATGGTTGCAAGAAGACAGAATCATTCTTGTTCACTCATTTACTGTCTAAGATCTAAAAGAGTTTCTAGGGGAAGGTTCTTAATTACTTGTAATTTAAGTACCAGTAATTATTGAAGCATAGAAGAACATTTTTTCCTAGCTTTTATTCCCTGTGGATTTTGTCATTAATAAAGCATTCTTTTGCTTTTTTTATTTCTATGACATTACTAATGCTGGCATATACCTGGCCAAAATTGTTTTTTCCCAATACTTAGTTATCTTTCTGGTTTTATGTCCTGCTTTTTTGTTCCTTAAGCTTTTCCTATCTAAGGTTCCGTCCTCTCTGCGATTGTCTCACTCTACTTCCAATGCTACACAGAACTAATTCTGCATTTTTCACTTCATCTCATTTTGATCAAATGTATTGACATTTGATGTATTGGGTTTTTTTCACCTTAAGGAATTAAAAAAAATCCTCATGTCAATTACAGCTTCCTCAGAAAAGTCAGCTCTGAGGTTTATCTTATCAGCCTTGAAAGATGAGTTATTAGTTTTCCTTATTTTGTGTCACTACCATACACAACCTTTTTCTGAGTTTTATAGGATGGGATGGTATTTGGATACTTGTTATTCTGTCATCACAAAGATTATAACTTGTTTATTGTTCTATCTCCAATGCTAAAAAACAAATGAAAAGTCCATTAAGTGAATTTATCTTTAGCTCCAAGCTTTTTCTTAGGCTTTTATCTAGTCCGTAAATCTCTCATTTGATCTCCCCTGGACTATTTGCAGATACCACAAGATGAATTTGTCTCCACAAACACTCTGACTTCTCAGCACAGTCACAGCAACGTTCACCTAATATAAACTAACTGGTCATGTAAAAAGTACTCACTTCTCACTTAACACACAAAATCAGCATCCTTATGTTTTCTCTCATGCTTAAGTCATTCTGTATTCCAAACCGTTTTGCCCCCAGTTAGTTCTGATGTTCACCCATCATTTCTTCCTTATAATAGCAAAGGTCTTAATTTGTCTTACTCTTGTCTTTAACCTTTGCAACCTCTTCCCGACCATTAGACTTTCAAAAGCTAACTTACTTAAAAGTTTCCTTGTCTCACTGTCACCTACAGGATGAACGACAGGCATCTTCACAGACACAGAACATTCTCGAAACACTGCTGCACCTCATGTCCTTTCCAATCAAGGCACCTGACCCTCAAGCCCGTACTTAACTAGTGTTTGTTTTTAAAATGGCCTCACAAAATTTCACTCCTTTTCAAGGCTATGCCTCTCTAAGGTATTGGACAAACTTTTTAGAAAGAGTGTCTCCCTTTGTGTTCAACACTTCTAGAACTCCGTCACAAAGCAAAACATTCTAATATCACTTTGAACTGATCACATTAAAATTATTTGTTCCTCAAGCTTTCTCTCCACCTTCTCTGAAAGCCAGCTCATTTTGTACAAATCTTCTTGGCTTCCTTGCAATTCTGAATATAGGCGAGACACTCAATGAATGTTTGATGAATGAAGAAGGGTATGTGTGTATACATACATGTATTTATTTACATATATACATATATATAATACATTGAATATGAAAGTAAATTTGATTATATTTGACTTAATGTATATTTGTAATTTAATACATCTGTGAATTTCCAAGTAAATGTTACACATTCTGAAGCAGTTATTAAAGAATTCACACTATGGACAGATGGTAAAGAATAACTGAGAATCCTGAAGGATACATATGCGCTCACACATTCTCCTTCTCTGTGCCTCGCTTATGCCTTCCTGGCCCCACCAAGCCTGTCACTTTTCATCTTCCCATCCTGCCAATTTTCATGATCAGAGAAGGCAAACTGAAAAGGGTGCCATTGGAGAGGGTAATGGGTATAGAAGGGCATAGAGTTGTGAAGGCTTGGAAAATATGCTGCTGCTCCATGTAATTTTCTAAAACTAAGTAATACTAAAACACCCTTATTTGCCCTATTCTTATGGATAATAAATTTCCCAGTGTCCACTCATAGTATCAGATCACAGATGGGATTCTCAGGAAAATTTCACGGGACAGAATTTTTTGCAGGTTTCATATTTAGTCTATTTGCAATTTGATGTAGAAATATTTGTTTAGACTTCAAAGTAGTGGTTTCGGAAAAACTAGTAGGTTTTGTTTGTTTTCCTACCTGTAAACTTCATTACTCCCAAAACAACTGTTAAATTTTCAACAAAGGCTGAAGCGTCAGTAATGCCCCACCCCAATTTTCTCTTTGAAAGGATTCCTCCTTTTCATCCAATAATGACTGTAATGATGGCCATTACAGATACAAGAAAACAATTAATATTCTAAGAAAATAATATTTATGTGTATCAAACACACAACAAAAACAAAACTCCCACTTAAGAGACTTATAATCAATAGATTTAAGTCTATAACTGAGAAATCAAAAAAAAATCTAAGAACATCTATCTAGATTTTAAAATTGAATGAATGACCTTTTGGAAGATGAAAAGCCAAGCTAAAAACTCAAATTGTTAGATGTTTACTAAATACTTGTTTTCCAACTCCATTCATTTGTTAGTAATATATTTCTAGATAAAAGGATTACATATTTCATAATACTAATCAGAGAAAATATAATACTATGAATAAAATATAAATATGCAAGTTAACATCTTTGGAAGCAATTTGGAAAAGTAAGGCATAATTACTTCAAAAGAAGTTTCAATTTATCCTTAAATACAATCAGTACAAATCAATGACCATCTTCTCATTTGTCGTCATGTTTAAATACAATGACATCAAGATTCACAGCAGCAGCAAACTCACATGTAATCACTGCATCTTGCCCCAAATCTTCCCCTGCCCTGGCATAGCTGTACCTGTAGGCCACTTGTGCATAGCACCAGCACCATAGATCAAAATGGCACAACTGCTAAATAAGTTCCACAAATGAGGCTAACAGAACAAATAATAAAAGCAATAAAAGTAGATTTATTTCTTCCTAGAGAGAATGAGAAGCAGAACAGAGATGTTGGCTGAATTTCAGATAAACCTATCACAGTATTACAGATGAGAGAACCTGTTTGCACTCTGATCTTTCTTCACACCCTTCTGACCTGAGCTTCTATTGCTGTGAACACTCTAGTTCTTTAAATTACAGTCACATCATTCCTTCAAGATTAATATATAAGAGAGTAAAGATTACTCCTAGGCTAGGATTCTGTATGCTAAGTTTCAGCCAGGAGCATATTTCTATAAGCAGAGTTATAAACCTGGAAAATAGATGTTTAGAATGGAAATGTTGAGACCTCTAACTGTTGTGGCACAAATATGGCTGTCATCATTTATCTAGAAAAGGTACATAAGCAGCTACAATGTTGAAGCTTGCACTCTGAATAATAAGCCTGGGAGTAGCCGAGTTGTATTTCAATACAGTTCTATCTTCCTTTTGGAAGATATTAGAGTGGTGGAAGGGACACCGGTCAGAGAGGAGGAGAAAGGAAGTTTGTGAGTCGTTCGAATTCTATTCTTTACACGCTGTGAGAAATTCTTATGACAGCTAAGCAATTAACTAAAACTAACAGCTGCAAATAATGACTGTATTCAGCCCATTGTGATGATGATTTTATGTTGTTTATGTACCACACAGGGCTCCTCAGTACAGCCTTTCAATTAGGTTATGTTGACCTTTTCTTCCCTATTCTAAAGGACAAAAACATCTCGGTGAGTTCATTCTAGTACAAATGGTGTCTTCTGACACTTCGGGTATATTTTGTGATATAGTCTGCTGCTTCTAAAATAATCAATTCCCCTTAATATCACTTACTTCCTCTCTGCAGCTTCTAAGAATCTGGGGAAAGCATAGTTCTCCTTTGGCATAATTCTTGGAAGATAATATACTCAAAATATGATGAATACATGCATATTAGCAAAGAAAAATGGCTCTTAGTGTAAAAATAACATTTGGTCTAATAATCAACAATTAAATAATAATATTAATAAATAATGATCAAATCATGCCTTTTTAAAGTAGTATAAAAAATAACAAGAGGTAAATGGGTGAGTGGGAGGAGAGATAATGGAGAGCATTTCCCTATAGTTATGAAAATATTGTTTTATGTAAATTAAATATACAACAGGAAATAATATTACATTACTGTTCAAATGACATAAGATCCAGTCAAACAGAAGTTCTTAGAATATAAGAGATGGTACTGACACACAAGAACAAGATAATGAGTTTAAGAATTGACATGATACATGAATCCACAGACTCGGTTCAGAAAATTCACTGGTGAACTCCCATAGAACTGTATAATAGACACTGGGTGGTGGTGGTGTATGCCTTTAATGCCAGCATTCAGGAGGCAGAGACTTTGTGAGTTTGAGGCCAGCCTGGTCTACAGAATAGGTTCCAGGACAACAAGGGCTGTTACACAGAGAAACCCTGTCTCAAAAAAAACAAGCAAACAAACAAACAAACAAATATATAAACAAGTAAATAAAATGTGTAATAGACATTCCAAACTATATTATTTCTGGAAACTATCAAGGTCAAAATTTAATAATATACTTTCTCAAGTTACAGGAGTAGTGACCAATGTATTTTTCAGATATTGGTACTGATCTTTTTAGACTATATTCAATAAAGGCAAAATCCACATGACTTTTGTTTGAAAATATAACTAATATACATTGATTTTCTATCCAGTACTAGATTTTCAAGCAACCAGAAAAATAAATTTAAGGTTTCCATTATCTGGTATCACATAAATAAAATATCTGGGTGGGATCTGGCTTTAATTCTGATGTCTTTCTTTTATTTTTATGCCTTCATTGCTACATAACATGAAGCTATCAAAATTTAATACAATTAAATGAATGTGTACTGAGCATACTACCAATTTAGTGTATATTTACAGTGAATACTTCCTGTGATTCAGACACCTATACTTCCTAGAAAGAGGTCATAGATGCTCACTGTTCTCTTCCCAGGGTTACCAAATTTCAGTATTGTCTTCCTTATCAGAGATGCTGAACTCAAACTTGGAAGGTTAAAAACTATCACCGAGCTGTTCTCCTTTAAAATAGACTTTCTTTGCCGTTTCTGAGATTCCATATTATCTTCCCCAGGTGTTTCAAATAAAGACAAACAAGCAACAAATTTTAAAAATATGTCTGAATTTCTCTAAATATTCAAACCTTGTGGATTTTTTAAATAACAAAAGAAATATAGCTAAGAGATGTTTCGGGGTTCAGAAAGCCATTCAACAAATCTATTTGTAGCTCTTAATATTTAATAATATTGCTACAGGAATTCATTCCTAATTATGAAATGTGCCATTTGTCCTTGAGCACAGTCTATGGGTCTGAGATTGGTGCCAGGCACATTCTATAGGTCACTGTGAAGGCCAGCTTGTGAGCAGTTGTTATAAATAAGGGCTCTGGGGTCAGATCCGTCTGTTCTTTGAAGAGGTTGGGAGGTTTTACTCTGAAAGCAACACCAGCCCTCAGTCTGGAAAGCAGGTCCCCAAGGAGACACTGGGCAAGCACTTTCTAACAGCAAAGACTGATTGAGTAGGCACAAAAATTGTCAACTTACAGAAACCCATATGACAAGAGATGAGAAAATAGTGTCCTTTTTGCAAGGGCAGAAGTACAACTTATGTAAGAAAAAAAGTGCAAAAATAGCATCTGAGAAAATGTAAAGAAATCTTAAAAGCTAAGAAACAATTTCAAGCATTGACTTGAATTACAGGTAAACAATGAGTTTAGATTAAATAACCTACAAGAAATAGAAAGGACACTGGGCAAGCTTTTCTTATTAGTCAAAATTTGTAGAATGAAGGTATTGAACTTTTTATACAATAAGGTCAAGAGGAATAATTACTCTTATTAAATAAGGTACACTGAATAAATAGATTTACTATAGAGACTTCTTCCAATGATATTTTTAAAATATGCACCATAAAAATATACAGTTCCATAGCCCACAGGATCATGAATATGAATTTCCCCAAAGGTTAACCTTTTGATTACAGCCCAACACCAGTAACTAGAACTAGTTTCTTGAGCACCAGTAACTAGAACATTATTTTCTAGGACCCTCTTCTAAAACCTGTTTGTTATTTCTCTTCAGTGAGCTCATAACATCATTGTCTCTTTCCAACTCCCCTCACCTGTCAGAGTTGTGTCTTATTCATGTTGTACACAAAACCTTTTAGTACCTTTTCCCAGAATCTTGAACTCAAAGCTTAGCAGAAGCGTACACCCAAGTACAGAGCAAGATCTCTTAGCTTGTCCCCATGTTGCCTTGTACTAACATAGCTAAACAATATATATAAGAAAGTTTTATCTACATACAAATGACTGATTTTGCTATATTATTCCAAGCAAATATATTTTATACAAGTTATTACATGTGTTTACACTTAATAAAACATTGCTTTCTGTTTTAAACATTGAAAAATCATAATGTCATCTACTTAAACCTTAAAGATCATATGTAATTCATTGAAATGTTATAAAGAAACAAAGTCTGAAAAACGCCTGTATTTAAGCAACTTGGAGAAACTCTGCTTGGCAGCATCAAGACATACAAATGTGAGCATCGAGGCAGAACTGCTTCAGCTTGTCAGCATGAAGAAACCATCTTCATTGGGTCAGACTATACTCAGAACTCTTGTCCATGTCATTATACCTATAAATACCTATCATAGACACTGTACCAAGAACTTCAAGTTGTTACTAGTCTACCCTGTCATTTCAGTGTCCCTTTCGGTTCTTAGAGGTGATTTTTCCACTGTGTGTTACATATTATGTGGACCCTTCTTCACAGACCTCAAAAGTTACCCGATGTGAGTTTTAACTCTTCCTGGCTCCCTTATGGACAAATAGCAAAAGATCATTATAGAGTTAGCTTTTAGGTGAATGTTAGTCAAGCTAATAGAATTATACATCATACCAGACTCAGGAAAAATCCTCTCCCTCATTAGCCCCCAGTTTGTGCCATATGAGCCGTTCTTCTACAGAAAGATTGGACCGATAATCCTTTAATAGGAGACACTGCTGAAATTAGACAGAATTTAATATAAAGAGACATAAAGGAGACCTATAGAAATAGTCCAGCAGTCCATAACTTGATCTTGAACTCACTGTAGGGAAGACATCCTCATGCTGAATGAAGTAATGCTGAGAAAAGAGTTTCCACGCTCCAGAAATTCCACACTCCCTTTTAGGTTAAGACAAGAGCCAGAGACATTACAGATATGTCATGAGGTTATGGTTTGATAGCTTTTGTTCCAACATCATTGAAATCTCTTGAGGGTTCTTAGAAGCAAGATCATCATTTAGTCCTCCAAGAATGGTCCTGGATTGCGTCCATCACTCAGAATGTTCCCTTTCATGTTAGTTTGGAGGATAAACCATTTATTCATTGAAATGATAAAATATTGCCAACTATTAAACACTCCAGAATACCACAGTGTTTATAACTTAATTCATATTTTCTTGAAGTTTCTTAACAATCTCTCAAAAATGCAGATTTTACCCAAATCCTGTGGAGTAAATTGGGTTTGCCTTTGCTTATCAAGTTTATCAGTCTGAACAATAAAGTGAAATCACAACTACTTTCATGAATACCTGGACCTTGTCGCATGCGCCATGATCCACATCCATCCACATTACTATTCTTTCTGCATTGTCAGACTTGAGTGACATAGGAATGTTTACATTTCTTATACTGTCTTCTAGTTTAATCTTTAATCAAAAGTTCTTTTGAACCTAATTTGTCTCATTCCACCAGGACACAGACCCACCAATACAGAGATCTGGTGGCTCTAGAGATTCTGGAGCCAGCAAGTACCAGTCTGCAAAAGACATATGTGCTCATCTCTTCCCTTTCCATGACTGCCATGGCAGGAACTTGAAAACACCTGTGCTGAGAATACATCAATCAGCAGATGCTACAAATAGATGTTCGACTCCCACTCCAGAGCCTTCGATTAATGGTAACCAACACACAGCCAGCCAAATAGCTACTGCTAATTATCCCACTGCCCCTTCAGGAAAACAAAGCCAAAACAAATTGGTATTCCATGGGGAGTGTCAGCTGTTGTTTGGGATAAGTTTATGTAAGCCAAGAGAAATGTCTATGTAAAAAAAAAAAATACAACTGCCTACTATCAGCAGTGGCATCTATTGGAAACATCATTTTCTAAATGTCAAAATAAATTAATAAAATTTGATATCAGGTTCAAATTTTCATGGATTATATTCAAATATGGAAATTAAAGATTCATTTTTATTATAAAAAGTTTATTTTTATTATTGTAAAACCTATTAAAATTCTTATTTGTCCCATGTGCCCAAAGATATCTGACTCTTCATTGTATTCACTACCTATGTTTCATACTTAGTATTTTACCAAGAACATAGTATTTTACCACTTCTGTAGCTATCCCTTGACACATTAAATATAAAATCTATGTAATGCTGTGCTCTGTATACAAAATTTGACCTACATGGTAAATATTTTTATGTATTATTCAATAGTTTTGAACTTTATGATATCAAAATAGCACTTATATGAATATTGTTGAGATATTTTAGTCTTTTAAATTTCACACAAAATAAATTTATTTAAGAAAAAATCCTTTAAAATAAGTAAATTAAATAAATAAAAAGTATGTGTTGTTTTCAGAAAATGACATTAAACTTCACTTTAATAAAGATTGTGCCAGTTGCTGACATAAGTCATAAATCATATTTTAATACATTAGAGTAGCCATTTGCTGTCACTGTTGATAACATATTTTTAAAACATGTATGCATACATATTAATAAGCACTGTGTATTATACAGTTTTCTTTCCATCTTCTGGGATTTGAATTATTTTCTGTAGTTCTATGGCTGTGAGGTCCTCCCTGAAATAACCAATCATTAAGGGAAAAATTCTGAGCTTTCATGGGGATTTGTTTAAGTAGCTTTGGATTAAATTTGACCTTTTAAGACTAAGCTTGAACCCTAAACCTTAGCAAATCCTAAATTTTGTTACTTATTAAAAGTTTCATACTATATTTTTTACATAGTTAGTCTTGAGCAATAAGATTACATTTCTCTTTCTATTCTAAAGTAAGAACCCATACTAGCTCAAATTTTATTAAATCTACAGAAGCAATAGTTTGACCAATGGTGACAGGTATATAAAAGTGTTGATATTTATCCAATTATACAAATCAACAGCAATCCATAAATTCTTTTTTCCAAGCTAACTTTAAAAGCACATAACTATGTCTAAATTAATAAAAATGTTTATCTTTCATATTCACAGTTAAAGTTCCCTTAAATTCCAGCCCACTTCATTTCGTAAATAGCATGTTATTTTGCCTAAGTGAGCCATGTAAATATTGACTTTGTAATATAAAAGAAATGATGTGGGATTTCCCTCTGTATGCTGTGATTACCATTGATAAATAAAGGATCTGCTTGGGGCCTACAGTAGAGCTATAGGGAAACGGAGCTAGGCGGAGAAAACTAAGCATAATGCTGGGAGAGAGAGGCTGAGTCAGGGAGAAGCCATGTATCTTTGCTGGAGACAGATGCCAGAACTTTAGCTGGTAAGCCAGAGCCACGTGGTGACACACAGATTAATAGAAATGGGTTAAATTAATATTTAAGAGTTAGCCAATAAAAAGCTAGAGCTAATAGGCCAGACAATTATTTAATTAATACAGTTTCTATGTGATTATTTGGGGGCTAAGAGGCCGAGAACCAACAAGCAGCCCCCTCCTTACAACAAATAAAATAATGTTGATTTTCAACATGAATGTTCAAAGATTTCTGACATATTTGTTATTATTCAAGTTATTCAAGGAGGCAAGCCTTGTGAGTGAAAACATTTTTCTGGAAGATGTCTACTGATTAAAGAGCCATTGTGTGTTCTTACTGGATATTGCTCGTGGAGGCTTAGAAGAATCAAATTACTTCCATGTTACATAACAGAAGATATTGCATGATCTGCCTCTGAGGGAGCATAGACTTTGTACAGAGAAATATTCCCCAAATATTAAGAAACACACTCAAAACTGAGTTTTTATTTAAATATGCATGTTTCAATACTTCCTTGTCCTTCTTGTTTGACCACGGCATTTCTAGATCAATTAAGTGGACTAGAATGTTATCAGTATTATAAAAAAATTTATGCTTACTTAATTTAAGAATGTTTAGGAGTTAACTCTTCCAGCTTATGAAATTATTCATGCTATAGGAAAATTCCTTCATGTTATTTGTATATAAACCTAGTGGGAATCTTCAAATGATAACAAAAAGAAAAACTGGCTACTGATAATTAACTCTTTTTCTTTGAATGAAAAGTCAATGTTTTGTTTATATAAAGGAATACTGCACATTTTGATAATACAGGACTCATGGTAGACCAATTTGCAAATATCTACGTGACCTACCCCTCATCTGACTTCCCAGAAGGAAAATGAGGTTTGTTCTCTCCTTTGTATCCTTCCTGTATCATTTTGCATTCAGTTGCTGTGATAAACACCATGACCAAAGTCACTTGTGTATAGAAGGGATAATTTGGCTTACCTCTCCACACCATAGTAAATCACTGAGGAAAGTCAGTGCAGGACTCAAGCAGAAACCTTGAACAAGGAGTAATTGGAGCGGAGACCATGGAGGAATGTTGCTTACTGGTTTGATCTCTATGGTTTACTCAGCATGCTTATTCTTGTAGAACCCAGGACCATGCTCAGGGATGGCACCACTCACTGAGGGCACGGTTCTCCCATATCAATCATTGGCCAGACATGCCTATATACCATTGAGAAGGAGGCAACTCCACAATTGAGATTCTCTCTTCCTAGGTGACTTTACTTTGTGTCATGTTGACAAAGACTAGCCAATACATTTCCATTAAATTGAAAATTATAACAATAAATATTAAGTGAATAATAGACTGCTGTGGTTTCAGGTTTTCTTTATGTTACGTTTATTTAGAATGAGCTATATATCCTTTTTCTACTTTTCATGGTGCTACTTTTTATTTTTGATATATCGAAGAAAGATAGCTAATGAGTAAAAATATTATAACATAATATTTATATATTTATAAGTATGCTTAAAATATAGAAGTAAAACAGCTCATGACAGATAACTCTATTCATAAGTAGTTACATAAAATGTTTTTGAATGTTCCAGGTTCCTAAGCATTTATTACTCATCGTAACCAATATTAATCTAAATGTTTCTCTATTTTCTTAAAAGCTGGTGGTAACATAGAGGAAAAGACTTTAATTTATTGCGAATATAAAAATTGCAAAACACGTTCTATACTAGAATAAATTCACTGAAAAGTTTTCCCCAAATACTGGGAATAAAATCCAGGGCTTTGAGCATGCTAAGCGAGCACAGAGCTACAGATTGGGATCTTGGTTCTAATTCTTCAGAAATTGTTCAATAACGCATCATTTCTTTCCCTTTTTATGTTAACTTCAAAAAATAATTTGAGTAAATTTGCCCATCTGCAGTGATAATCAGCACCCTAATGCCATTAAAAATATTGCTCCATATTAAAAAAGAGCAACTGTGGAAAGTCAGGGTCCAGCCAAAGTTCAAACTGAGAAAATATATACGGTTTCACTGTTCAGCCTGAGAAAAGCAGACTGCAGCCCAAAGTATCATAAAATTATTCAAACACAGGTGTGAGCTAGCAAAGAATAACACTGACAGCAGCGACCAGGAGAGCGATGCTGGGTTTATATTACTGTGAGTCTGTGCACCTCATATAGCGCGAATGGGTCTATTACGTCCTGTATATGAAATGTGACCAATAACTCTACAACTCCTTAAAGTTGCTTTGAAAATTGAGAGAAATAACTATTTACAAGATATGAGACAAGGAGAAGAATTCTTTGCATCTCTTCATCTCTTTCTCCAAAACAAAATTTAAGTGTACTTGGGTACTGAGTTAGAATATCCCAGATGCCAAAAGGACACTTGCCATTTCCTTCTTCAACATGGGGGTGTCCAAGTATGGTCACAGAATATTCTTCACTATTTCAGAAAATATGCATGAGCAAGAGAGAAAATGTCCAAAAGATTTGGTTGCTAAATGTCTTTTCCTGGATTACATATTGAATGTTGGGTTCATATTTTTAAAATAAAATTTACACTGGGAGACATTAGTTTTGAGGCCACCTACTGTGCTTCCTACAAATTTTAGATGCCTAATTGGAGAAATTTTTTCTATAGCTCTGTGCAGAGTGATTGCTGTTTCAACATTGAGTTAAATAATTTACTAATAAAGTCAGTATTAAAAATTATCGTTGCAAGAAACCTCTCTAGCTTTTGTGTAGTAGTTTAATTTTGTTATTATTCTCTCAGCAGTGTCAATAATGACTACTAAATTTAATGGTTTATAACTGCTATTATTATTAATCAATAAACTCAGAATTTAGACCCTTTGAGAGGGAAGGCACCGACTAGAAAGTGAAAACACGAGAAACAGATTATTGGTGGCAGGGTTCTATGCACAGGCTGCTCTGCTGTAACACATTCATCTTCCATCACTAACAAAGTTCACTATCTTATCTTGTGAGTGGCACGAAAGAGTTAATGAACTTCTGCCAAATTGAGTGTTGTGGTCTTTTCTCAGTGATAAGATCAAGACCCAATCAATGCCTTCCCTAAGTACTGCGTAGCATTCAACTCCATCATCCTTGTGAACTGAACTTGACAGATATTGTCAGACTCCTGCTCCTCAGGTATCATTGTCATTCACTCTGCATTAACCCCGCTAGGAGCGACTGCTGGATTTAGCCTTCAAAGTCTCCTCATTATTTGGCAAGTTAGAAGAGATAGTGGAACTACTAGTAATTGGGGGAACTACAACTCCATCCCAGCAAGTGACCTTGTCCCCAATCTAAGCTCTGACTGGCCCCAGGTAGAAAACCTTAATTGGCAGAGAAGTTTTTATTTCGGCTCTTCACCAGGTGGATTCTAGGGAAGGAACGAGCAAGAAGAGTTTCAGCATCCGACAGTAAGAAGAAATGCTGATGACTCCATCTGAAGCTGGCGCATCATGTGCAAGCGTCACCAGCCCTGGCTTTGTGTCTGTCACCTATTTTCCATCTCTAATAAAAATATGATTTAGAGCTTCAAGACTATCAGTGCATATGTGTGAGAAATGAACTATGCAAACAAAATTTAAGGTCAGAATTTCTTCTACATTCCTGTTTTAAAAATCATATTCCCCAGCAAAGACTCAAAATGACATTAAGTGGACATTCAAACAACCTTGGTAAAGTTTTAATTTGTTTTTGCATTTTTTAGACATCTATGCTCCCAAGAACCATCTAAAATGTAGACTCTACAAATGAAAACAGAGGCAGTTTCTTGATTCTTAATAGTTTGCTTTTATGATCAAGGAATTAAACATTTTAGATCTCAGTAGAAAGCTCTGAAAACCAAAGGATTGAATACTAATGATACAATTTCCCTAAATACCTTGCCCTTGAGATGCTTGAGACAGTTAGAAATAACCAAGACACAGAAGTTATTTGAGCTCTTGAATTGAACATGTCTTCAGCAAGTTATTTATGATACACTCAAATTCTGTGGGAAAGTTTTAAATGTGGCTGCAAATCTGTATGATTTCCTACAACTAGAGCACACTTACATTAGTTTTTTAATTGCTTTTTGAGATTATATTATAGTTCCATCATTTCACCCTTCCCTTTCTCCTCCAAGCCTTTCCATGGACCCAGCTTACTTTCAAATTTGTGACCTCTTTTTTATTTGATATATATATATATATATATGCACACATATGCATGCATATGTGTAAATATACATATTTATACATATGTATCAACATCATACATATATAAACATCCAACAAAATAATGGAATTGAAGATGAAAGTGAATTTATCTTTGAGTTAAAAGATAAGATTATCCTGATAAACATATACGTCTAAGTTATTGAAATACAGTAGATTATTTTGACATCTTTGTTTTTTCGATTGCTCAAACTTGTGCAACCACTTTGTAAATCAGTGTGGCGATTTCTCCGAAAATTTGGGATCAACCTACCCCAGGATCCAGCAATACCACTCTTGAGAATATACCCAAGTGATGCCCTATCATACTACAAAAGCATTTGTTCAACTATGTTCATAACAGCATTGTTTGTAATAACCAGAACCTGGAAACAACCCAGATGCCCCTCAATAG
>LOEQ01012161.1:0-10260 GCA_001685075.1 Bramus lutescens
AAAAAAAAAAAAACCTTTATATTTAGAAACATGAGTGAAAATAAGGGTCCAATGACATAATGTCAAGAATTTGCTTGAAAGTACTTCTGGGATAGGGCAAGGGACAGAAAAATGAAGCAAATGTAACAGAATATTAAATGTTGGATCTGAGCCAGGGGTCCTGCATGCCTGTAACCCTAGCACTTGGGAAGTGGAAGCAGCAGGATGAGGGGTTAAGGGCTGTCTTTAACTGCGTAGACAGTTGAGAGCAAGCTGTAGATAGCCCATGAGAGCAAGCTGTAGATAGCCCATGAGAGCAAGCTGTAGATAGCCCATATGTTGTGTGTGCGTGTGTGTGTGAGTGTGTGTGTGTTTGCTTTCTTGTTATAATAAAAAAGAACTATAGAAGTAAGTAAATATATTTTCTGTATAATAAGCATTGTGTAGTTTTATTTCAAATGTTATATGGTATATGCATTTTTCACGTAACATCATTTTACATTTTCAAAAACAATCTGCGCTATTTTAAAGGTTTTTTTAAAAGGGGGTTACTAAATGTATCTATCATACAAATCACCTACTGATAAGTTTATCTCCAAGTTTTCACTAAAATGTGTCTACAGCCATCTTCTCATGTTTGTTGGAATAATGTTTATATGATTATTCAGAGGGTAATGCTTTAGTAACAAAACCATGGAACTAAAGGTGAGGACAGGTTGCTCTTTGGTAAGAAACGAGGGACAGAAAGAGGTACCGGGGTGGTGTTCAGGCATCTGTACTGGCCTGCCCTTGGGGTCCTTAGCTGCAGCCAGAGTGGGTTTGCGTGTCAGGGCTTTGCACACGTTAGCGCAGACACGCACGCCGCTGGAGTTAGGATAATGCTCCTTTGACATCCCACTGGTCAAATGTAGCTTAACCCTTGCTTCTACCTGAGTGTCACTAGTGGCCATGGAAACACCAGAGGCAGGATTGCCCACCGAGATGTGTTCTAGCTTTATATGATGTGTAATTTTTTTGTTTTTTCGTTTCAGATTGCCTGGACTTTTGGGTCCTCTTCAGGTTACAATAGGCGATATTTACTCTGAACTTAAAAGCCTTGTTCAGACTTTCAGGTTAGTGTGAATGTTGTAATTTTTCCTTCTGTGTTATTTTAGCCGTATTGACTCCTGTGCAGTCCATAGGGAGGCTAAGGCAGGAGGGTCTGTGCTCTGCCTTTATGGACCCAAATCTGCCCCAGAGGAGCACTCAGTGCTATTCTCTCCTCCTCTGGACAGTACTTGTGTTTCCTATTGAGTACAGTTCCTTATTGGCTCTATTTTGACCAGTTTTTCTCTGGCTGGCTTGTTGCAGAGTAAACTGCATTGAGGAAGACTTACAGGATGAGGAGATGCTGCTGTCAGTAGAATGCCGTCCTTGGAAGCACAGTGACCTGAGTTCAGTGCTGTCTTAGTTACGGCTTCTATTGCTAGGAAGAGTTCCACAGGCAACTCTTATAAAGGAAAACATTTAATTGGGGCTGGCTACACTTCAGAGGTTTAGTCTGTATTGTCATGGCGGTCAACATGGCAGCATGCAGGCAGACGCTGGAGAGGTAGTGAGATCTTGATTCGCAGGCAGCAGAAAGAGACTGTCCGAGACCTCAAAGCCACCTCCACAGTGACGTACTTCCTTTAACAAGGCCACACCTCCTAATAGTGTCATTCCCTGTAGTCCAAGCCTTCAAACACATTGAGTCTATGAAGGTCGTTCCTATTCAAATCACAACAAGTCCCCAAAAGCCAAATTTTTTAAAAAATGAAAAAGCTAGTGTAGTTTGAATAATCTCTGCACTGAGGAGGTGGAGACAGGCCCTGTGGCTGCCAGCAGCCGGCCAGAGGGAGACCCTGTCTTAGAAATGGCGGGTGACATGTGAAGCGCTAAACCCAGTTGTCTTCTGACCCCACACGTACGCACACACACAAAAGGAAAGTTGTGTCTGGACACAAAGCAGCTGGCAGCAAATTTAGTGAAAGCATAAGTGTGCCCCAGATGAGCATCTCTGCCGTGAGCCTGTGGGTACGCGGAGGCAGGCTGATCCTCCGGGATGCTCGCCTGCGAGCACACAGTGCGGGTAGTGCGTGATTTACTGGATCGTGGGGGACGCTTGGAGCACTGAGAGCTACAGAGAGAGGACAGATTTTCTCCGTGGAAAGAGGAGCAGTTGAGAGTTTACTGATTGATAAAAACATGTACATGAGGACAGTCTCCCTGGGATGTCCATATGTGAATGTCTAAAAATAAATCTGAATAATATGATTTTTCTAATTACTGATGGTTATGATTGTCATTGTCTCAGAGACAATACAACATTTGTGATCATTGATCACAAAACGTCAGCGATGCGAGAATGGTCTTAAGATTGGCACAGACCTTTTGAATAAATGCTTTGTGAAAAAGAGGGTCCAGGCCAAATATCACAAAACTCAGGGGTGTTATTTTTTTTGTATCCCTGTTCATGATGGAAACATACACTTTACATCTTATGTCTCTAATGGAACCATACATCCAAGGGGGAAACAGAACTTTGTGTAGGGGTGATGAGTTTGGATACGAGTCCGTGGTGTGTGAACGCTGGGTTTGAGGATTTGTTCTGACCTCTCTGGGAATGTCATAGTAACAGTCTCTCTGGCCCGTAAGGATTTGCCCTGCATGTCCTTCAGGCAGAGGGTATCTGTCACTGTTCTGAGCAAACTTGTGATGTCACTTGAGAAGAGCTCTAGGAATATGTCCTCTCAGGGGACCTTGTAGCACGCACCCAGCATGAATGAGGCACTGGGTTCCAACTCGAACACTACCAAACACCGCTTTTCCCTCTGCGTCTAAGGTTGGCATTTCAGTTAAATAATGAAACATGATGCCCTAGTCACACTGCTGTCTGACAGGTAGCATTTCTTACTCCTGTGGGGCCACTGATGTCATTCAGATTGTAATTTTAAAGTAACTGTAGGATTGCTCCATAACTACTGTACATCCATGGAAACGTAGGTGTTTGGTGTTGGAAACCTTATTGCTGGTCTCTAGAAGTAGCACAGGTAATAATGTCTGGCTAATGTCAACCCATGAAGTCAGTTCTTATCCCATGCCGGGCTTTACCAAGTTACCTAATTTCTGAAAGCAATGGTGCTGTGGTTTCACGGTTGCAGATAAGAAGTAAAACAGCCTCTCGCAGCTCATAACCAGCCATTGGGTTTTGATCTCAAGGCTCTTGGCTGAGGGAAGGTCATGGATCATAAAGGTCAGGGCCCATGGGTTTTATGGCAGTCTGTCCATGGTTCCAACAAGAGCCCTTGTTTGCTTTAGGTCAGTGACCACAGTACTTGATTTTCTGTCTGGCCCTTTACTTCTGCATTAGACAGTGAAAACTTCTTTTAGGGGCTGGTGGTGTAGGTCAGCGTTACAGCGCATATCTAGTATATACAAAGCCATGGGTTCAATTCCCACACCAACAAATTGGCAATAGGGTAGATATGTATGCACATACTTACATTTGCATATGTGTGCGCATGTGTGTGCACATGTCTGTGGGGGATGTGGGCGTGGAACCCAATGCCTGTCACATGCTCTAGCACTGAACTGCATCTCCATCCTCTCTGCAGTCTTTGACAAAAACTTCCAGTTCTGTTGTCTGAGGCACTGCACTGCTGGGTCGGGGTCAGCATCATGGGGTCGGCTCTCCAGGGTCATCAGTGCCATATTGGGCTCACACGGCAGTGTCGGGGTCCTCACTGCTAGGTTGGGGTCGCACTGTGGTGTTGGGTTCCTCACTGCTGTGTCCGCACTACCAGGTCGGGCTCCTCACTGCTATGTCTGCACTGCCGGGTCGGGGTCCTCACCCTCTCTATTCTACCATTCTACCATATCTTAAATGTTGTGATATGTGTCTATTTTCCATAAACATGAATTGGTTCTCAACAAATCTTAACAAAGGCAGAGGAACAAGGCAACTTAATTTAGTTGCGCTTGAGGAACTAATGCGGTGATGTCATACTGTATCTGATTGATTCACTAGATGGAGCTAGACTGTGAGCTCCCTAATGGAACTTAAGAGTCAGGCCAGGTCTGTTCTCAGGTGGTGTTTCCCTCCGTTTGCCTTGCATTTTTTTTTCCACCTCTTCCTGTAGCTTAACTCTTCCCCAGGCAGATACTTTACTCAGCAATCTCTGTCTATTCTGTGTTTAGGCCCTGAACAGGCATTCAGATGCATAAGCCCATGTGTTCCATCGTGGGCTCAGAGTTTGCTATGAGTAGATCCTGTTACTGCACACACAAAGGAAACTGTACAAGGTGAGAGTGAGCTGATCACCCAGATTTCTTCTGGTAAATATATGTAGTCACTTACACATAATTTTACCTACCATCCCTCAGTGATGCAGGAAATCATTACACATGTAGTAAACCTAAGGAAAGGACCACAGAGATAATTCTGCAAGCTTGTGGGAGAGGATGCAATTTCAGGAACACGCTCATGAAGAACTGATATTAAAGCTGAAATATAGATAGAAGTCTGCTTTGTGGACTGGGGGTGTGGTTCAGTGGTAGAGTACGTGGTTGGCATGCATGGAGCCCAGGTTTGACTTCTAAGAACACACACAAAAACCCCCCTTGAGTCATTTGACTTGTATTACAGCTTCCATTCCCTGAACTGGCAGCTTTGCTGGTATCCAGTCCAAGTCAGTCTGGTTTCCTCACGTGCACATTGAAGGAGCAGCTGGGGTATACTTGAGTGCTCCCAAAGGTATTCGAAACCAAAGAGCCCAGCAGGATTACTGAGGATTTGGTATGGAATCTACCATGTACCCTCCTTACCCATCGAGCCCCGTTCTTCCGACACCTGAGCTAGCAGGACGAGAGATGCATGGTTCTTCAGTCCTAGCGAACAAGCCTTTGAATTGTCCAGTTTAATGTACAAACTTATTTTGTTACTTTCTCTGTCATCCCTGTTTTGCAACCAGATTCCCTCCCAATTCCTTTTTTCGTTATTCATGTAAGTTAAAGACGTGAGGAACTGATGCTGTTGACTTGAGAATTACCCCGGTTAGTGGGGTGGTAGTAAATGTGAGGCCGTGAAAGTGAAACCTGCCTGGTCAGGAGGTGGCTGTTGTCAATAGCTTTGTTTCTGCTTTCTCTGCTTTTACAGATGCTTGAAATTTAATAACATCTGTGAAAAACAAGCCCCAAAGTAAACATTATCTTGGTAGAATTTGTAGAATTCTGCTTCCAAGACAAACTTGATGTCAAGTAAGTTATTTTTTATAGTCTACCCTCTAAAGCCTGTAACTCTTAAGTTTCCTCCCTGCTTTCAAGGAAATGTCAGGGGCTCCCAGGGAGAAAGTACGACTCTGTAGTCTGATTCCTTCTGTGAAGATGCCCTGTTGCTGTCAGTGGAGCGTGGAGAGATCCTCTCAGTGACACTGACAGTGGAAAAGGTGACATAATTACTGTGTCTTTCTCTTTGGGTGACCACCAGTGCTAGGAACTGCAGAACAGTCGTTCTGAAGCCTTTAACAGCTATAAATGTGTGGTATGGTCCTTGGAGACCAGCCCTCTGATAAGTTAGGGTTCTGCTCAGACAGTAGGATAGCTTAAAAGCCCCCTAGGTGATTCCAGCGTGCAGAGCTGAGAGCCTTTCGTGCCTGAGTAGAGAGCTGGCCACCACTCCGCTTGCTCTGTGACCCGAGTTGGGCTGTGTCTGTCACAGCACAGAAAGGCTCCAACCAAGCTGGTCAAGATGCTTGTCTGAGCAGCTATGAATTAAAATCCTATTCTATTCTGCCATTAAAATCCTCTTTAAATTTTATCTGTGATGAATCAAGACTTTTTTCTAAGCATGTATAAATTTAAATTACCATGTGCTTGATACCCAGGGCCAGAAGAGGGCATTGATCCCCTGGAACTGGAGTTACAGATGGTTGTGGATCAGCAGTCCAAAGCAAGTAGAACTTTGCTGGTCTGCTGATGTAATAGAAAGACTAAGCTAAAAGCAGGATTTCTGGTGGTTTGAATGACTATGACCCACAGGCTCATTTGTTAGAGTATTGGTCTCTAGTTGGTGGAGCTGTTTAGGAAGAATTAGGAGTTGTCGCCTTGCTGGAGGAGGTGTGTCACTGGGGTGGGCTATGAGATTTCAAAAGCTCAGGCCATTCTCGGTTGACGCCCTCTCTCCTCACTCTCACCTCTCAGCTACTGCTCTAGTGCCATGGCCTCACCCTCTGAAATTGTGAGCCCCCATGAACTTCAAGTGAGTTGCCTTATTCACGGCACTTTGTCATGGCCACAGGAAAGTGACTAAGGCAACTTCGCATTGTGCTTCCCTGGTACCTGGGACGATGTTACAAATCACACACGTGCTGCATTTGCTTTTCCTGAATGACAAAAGGAACTCATGAAATTGTAAATGTATGTTAACTGACAGGTTTAACAACAACAAAAAAACAGAATTTTAGGCCTGATGGTGCACATCTTAATCCAAGTACTCAGAGGCAGAGGCAGTAGCCTGCTAATCTATGTAAGCTCCAGGCTAGCTCAGGGCTGCCTAGTGAGACCCATCCAAAAGAATGTCACACTGTTCTCACCATTTCAGCTCTTCGTGGTTATGCGCTGAGTTCCATTTTATTTCGTACAGGACGACAGTGAACAGAAAACATATCTCATGGACCTTCATCCTGCCTGAGGGCCATACACATGTCTTGGTGTAATGTCTTAGTGTGTAGGCGTACACTCTTCTCAGTTTCCAGCATGTTCTCCATTTCTTCCGAAAAGTGGGTGTGGAGTGGTAGAGAAGAGTGAGAAAGTTTCTTCCATTTTAGTTCATGGAAGGGGGGATAACAGTGAGAGGCGCATCCGAGTAAGGTCAGGAGCTGTTACTGTATGAAATCATCCTACAGAACTCAGCAGGTAGAAGGACTTGCTGCGCAGGCCTCTGAACATGAGTCTGATCCCCGAAACCCACACAGAGCTGGAAGAAGTGAATGAACTCCAGGGAGTTGTACTCGGACCTCTATGTGTGCACCATGACACACACTCAATACACACTAAACTATAAAAAATTAAGAAACCTGGAAATGGGGCTGGAGAGTTGGCTCAGTGATTAAGAGTACCAACTGCCCTTCTGGAGGACCTGAGTTCAATTCTTAATGCCCGTGTGGTGCCTCACAACTATCTGTAGCTCCAGTTCCAAGGGATCTGACGCCCCCTTCTTGCCTCTGTGGGCACTGCATGCACATGGTGCACAGACACACATACAGGAAACACACTGCACATGCTTATGAAGTAAAATTAAAAGCGAAACCTGTGAACAAGAGTGACATCACTGAACATTTAGGATGCTGGTGACATCGTCACTGAACATTTAGGATGCTGGTAAGCCTGGGGAAGTGAGCAGTGGCAAGAGGAGAAAAATCTGTGTGAAGAGCCGAGAAATTGGGGGTTGTGACTAGGAAAGCCTACCCCTGCCAGAACGTGAGGAATGTATGTGTGTGCATGTCACGTGTGCCGAGTAGACCAGAAGCAGAAACTGGAATTCAGGAACGAGGTCCAGGCTAGAGCAGAAGGTTGGGGCCCTAGTTGTCTTGGTGCTGTAAGACGGGATAGAATCACCAGAAGGAAGTGTCTGCAGAGAAGAGCAGGGGTACCCAGGGTTCGGACGTTTGGGGTGATGCGCGGAGGGAAGGGGAAACTGTTCATGGAGGGACCGCTCTGCTCAGCTGTGTGGGAGCCCGCTGGTAGATGAAGGGAGAGGGGTCTGGCGGCCTTTTGTACACTTGATCTTTGTAGAAGCCTGTGAGGGAAGTTCTGTGGATCTTTCTGTACCAGTTCTTCAAAGTTTGGTTCAGTTTGTTTTTGTTTTTGAGACAAGGACTATGTGCATATATATCCTACTGGACTTGTAATGGCTCTATAGATCAGGCTAGCCCCAAACGTACAGAGATTCCCTGGGCTCTGCCTCTCCAGTGTTGTTATCAGAGGTATGCACTACCACACCCCGCTTAATATTTTATATTATTAGTAGGTATTGGAGTCTGTAACACCATTAAATGGAAGAGCTGGGCTAATATCCACGTTAGCAGACTGTTATACTGTACTGCCTTTTATAGCTAGACTTTTTATTAATTTTGAAAAACATTCTAAACTATAGAGAAAATCCAGATTGACAAAACAAACTGATAGGTTTTAAATTTTCTAAAGTTTTACTCATAGTAAAGACCGTAAACCGCTTGTCCTGGTACCTGGAATAAATGTGTGGAGAGCACCGAGATTTCTTCTCAGGCAAGGGAAAGGAGGTAATATGGGGTATGGAAAAGAAAGGGAAGTCAGCTGAGCAGAGGGGGCAGGGACATTCGTCTCCGGCGAGGCACTTTGAGGAGGACCACATGAGCACCTGTACTGTGAAGTGTGTGTGTCCGTCTGGTCTTTGGTTTTGACTTCTGTGCCGTGTGCCGTGTCCACACAGTGCTTAGTCTTGCCCATTCTTGACTGATGCAAATGATGCCACGCTGTATTTGGTTTCATTCAAAGTGATTGTCCAGCATACATAAGTCTAGGCCATTCGTATTAATGGTTGTTCAATATTCTAAGTATACTACAATTTATTTCCTCTATTATAAGCAGTATTTTGTTAAAGTTCCAGGACAGCCAGGACTGTTACACTGAAAAACCCTGCCTTGAAAAACCAAAATAAAATAAAGAATTACCTCTCTGACACATTAAATCATAATTCTTATCAAGAACTAAAATTTGAAGGTAAATCTTGATGTCTTTCAGATTATCAAACCGAAACATTATCCACAAGCCCGTGGAATGGACTTTGATCGCTGTGGTGTTGCTGACATTGTAAGTAACTCTTTCAGATTCTATCTCTGCGTGAACAGACACAGGTTTGCACACTGTCTTGGAGAATGTTGTTTCCATGTTTTTGGATGCTGTGTTTGTTTCTTTGTATCTCTACCATATTAAGAAACCCTTCCTCATAAATATTTATCTTTTGTTAGAGAACGACCCATACGTGGGTTATGCCACGGTCCCGTACATTTCATTGTTAATGTCAGCTCTAAAGCCGAATGAACACCACTGTCTCATGTCTGTGTTTTTATGTATATTCATTTAATTTTTGACAGTTTGTCTTTAATAGTAGCGGATACATTTTATTTTCTAAATGTACATTTTAGAATCTAACAACAGTTAAAGGAGCTAATGTAAACACTTACTACACAAGTATACATAAAACACTTCAAACCCACTTGCCTCTTAAGACACCACTGGTGGTTTCTAGGCTCTTTTTCAAAAGGGTTAAAGGCATTAGGTGTAGTGTTTTTCAGCATGAATTGGAAGAAATTTTTGAGATCATTGTGACTGCATCTCTGTTGCTGCTGGTGCGTGTTAGGTTGTTGAAACCAAGACAGTTGACTTAGGGATGCCCACAGCTCAGCTCAGGGCGTCTCCAGCCCCACACTCTCCCCCTGCTTTGGCTTTGGTCTGACATGTGCTTTCCCTGTCCCCAGGTGTGTGGGAAGGATTAGGTAGGCTTCAGTGAGCCCGAATCTGTGTCACCCAACCCGATGCAACTCATATGATTCATTAAATCAGAACACAGAAAATAACTTTACTTGAATGCTCTGATATAAATTTTTAATCAACCCTAAGAACAAATCTTTTGTTATTTCTACTATTCAGTGTTCCAGTTGAATTGGCAGTTCATGAAAAATATCTTATTAATTTTTTAAACATTTTTCTGCTTTATTAAATGTGTAAATACTTTGGTCACTGACAGGGAAAATATCAGTAACAGTGCTTACCCACAGTATCATATGCCTGGTAATAAACGCTCATGGACAATTAATTGTACTTTTGTAATTTATTATGCCAAGAGGGAAGAGTGTTTGGACTGACATGTTGGAGGATGAACAGTAATCTCAGAATCTTGCTTCTATAACTGAAGACATAGTAGGTCACATACTTTTTGTACTAAACTACTGCCACATCTCCAAAATGTTTAGCAGGGTATAAAAGAAGCATGAGAAACACAATAATAAAATCTACTATTAAAATTCATATAATTATTCCAGGTAAAAACAAAGCTCTGGGCTGGAAAGCTGCTTCAGTCAGCCAAATGCCCACTGAGCATAAGGACCTGGGTTTAGACCCCAGCACCCATGTAGAAGCCAGTGTGGCAGCATCTGTCCCTCCAACGTGTGAGTGGGCGGGAGAGGAGCAGCCCCCAGCTCACTGATGCACGTATGAGTGGGC
>LOEQ01012162.1:14622-26947 GCA_001685075.1 Bramus lutescens
CTATTAAATTCCTCCTTGGAATACTATATAAGCCACATGCGGCATTTAATAAAGCGAAAGCCTTGACATACTCCAGACTGGTGTGGTCTCATGCTTGGCTTTCTTCTTCTTTCTTCCTAACCCATGGTTCTATAGGTGGCCTCCCCCGGGATTTTCACGAAGTAACGAACCCCGCTGGCTCGGGTTATCTAATTGCTCACTGTTCATGCTGACTTTCATCTCCTGTTTCCATTCCAGGCTTGCCACCTTATATTCATAGAGATATTCAATCTCTAGACTTATTTACCTCTTTTTGTCAATACCCTCAGAGTCACTTTAAAAGGAACAAAACATCCCACACAACACTTTTGCATTTGCTTTTAATTTCATGCTACTTTAGAGATTAACTGATTCTGTGCTCTCCCAGAATTCTCTGGTGGGGAAAGAAGGAAAGGAGATAGCTAAAGGCCAGCTTCATCCATCCTTAGAAAGAACTTGGCATGTATGGCACAGGAGACTCCTCACCCTTTACTGTATTTACCAGATTCTATTCTTTGGATTGGATCAAGTGGTCTCCAAGCAGCTGGTTCCTCATCCCTGAAGATATTTGGAAGGTAGAAGAAGCATGGAGTTTAGTTTTTGATATGATGAATTTGAGAATTCTATTTGACAACTGAGTGGAGATGTTGAATAGGTAATTGGATATATTATTCTGGAATTTGAGAAATAGTTGTAGCTGGAAATATAATTTGGGAATCTTTGGCAAGCAGATGGCATTTTGAGCCATCAGAAATGATGAGATAAATATGACACTAAGTGTAGAGCGGGGAGAGTTGTGTGACACTTCTCAAGCCCTAGGTTCCCAAGAAACTGGGGACAGTGGAAGCTGGACTCATCTTTTGAGAAGAAGCAGTTTCGCATAATCCCCCAGCTGGACTGGCATCCTATCTCTAAGCATGGTATATTGGAACAACCTAGGGCACTGGTTCACTATGTACTGAAAGTAAAGTCACCCACATGTTTGGAGTCACAGTTTGCTTAAGTGTATGAGAGGGCTAGACAAGGTAGTGTTAAATTCTGGCATGTATCATCTTAAAGAATTTGTATTAGTGAAACTGGCAAAGTCATACAAGCTTGTGCTGTTAGGATGACGGGTAGGTAAACACACTTGGCAAAGTGATCAACTCTATGTAAATGATAACTGGCAATATGGTTATCACCAACTTTATCTACTTTGTTTGTGGAATGTTGACATCTAAAATCCCACATTCTGATATAGCATTAACTTTTCCTGAAGAGGCAAGAACAAATGTCCACACATTTATTCTAGATAGGACCTCAATAACAGATTAAAGAATTGATTCCACCGAAGGCTAACATGGTGAGCCAATGAGTTTAATTGGCATTACTCACAGGAACGTGAGTGAGCGATTACAGGAGTAGACATAGGTAAACTACTCCCAAAATAATGTCCCTTAGTCAAGAAACCCCCCGGGGGGGTTACTTACAGGTTGACTCACAGCTGCTTGTGTGATGTCTCTTGAGCCATCCCTCCCCCATGACAGAGTATCAGTGGGCCCAATCGTGTGCCTCTTTCTTTGCCTCTCAGGGAGTCATAGTTGATCTGCATGATTTCAAGGCTTCATTGGCTATGTCATGTGGGAAGACAGAGTTCTGTGGCACCTGGTGAATCAGCACCTTGCTTTCCTATTTGGCTCTGAGTAACTTGGTGAATATGACCTTTCTCTAATCCGGTCCTCCTTAGTTCTCACGTGCCATAGTGGGGGATCTTTGGTTCCTCGTGCCACTGATTTGTAATATTTTTTAAAAGCAAAACAACTGATTTTAGAAATTAAACTGATGTATCTTATCTGGTAAGTGAGAAGGGGTAGAGACTCAGGTACCTCAGAGACATCAGTTGAGCCACTTCCAGAACCCCAGCACATCAAGAAATGCAGGATGATCCCCAGATAACTGAGCTCTCAAAGTACTTTTCAGTCTGACATTTGGAACTTGGAGGGTTCGAAAGTCCAGGGGTCAGCATGTTTTTTCTATAGAGAACCTGATAGTCAATATATTAAGCCTTGTGGTGTACTATGGTCTGTTGTCACCACCGCCACCATCACCTTCTCCTTTAAATTCTGAAATCCCACTAAATATGTCAAAAACCTTTCTTAGATCATCTCAAGCACAAAAACAGGCCACAGACAAGAGTTCCACCTGTGAGTCATTTGTTGCTAAACCCTGTATAACCTATGGTGTGACTATTGCATAAGCTTCTTGTACATGTGATCTGGTGCATGGTGGGGCAAGTGTATATAGGGCATCCTCCATTTCCAACAGGGCTTGTATAAGGCCTGTAAGTTTCCAGTCTTCCCTTGACTGTGGATATGTACAGGTCAGAGATGGAACCTGAGCCTTAGTCCCATCTGGAACACTGCTTGAAGCAAACTAGGCACCTAATCAACCCCCTTGGTTGTACTAGGCCTTTCCATCTGCATCCAGCCTCAGGGAAAGCACAGCTAGTAACTGTGACCCTACATGGCTCTGGGCCAAGAAGGGTGGCTCTTTGTTGCAGACACAGCTGGGAGAGAGGATGGGGAGATGGAGGATCATCTAAACATGAGTCCAGGCAGTGAGCAAAGAGCCCTAATTGGGATCAGATGTCTCTGGAGATCAATAACACTGGTACCTGGTTATGGACATCTTAACTATGTAAGACCCAAAGGCCTTTTCTAGACAACACTTAATTCATCGTCACTGGCCTTTTGGGAAGGAAGAAAGAAGGGGAACAGTTTTAGCTGTGATGGGGAGGAAGGTGCCATGGCTTAGGAGTCAGGAGCCACAGCTTGGACACCAACTTCTAGGGTAACCTTAGACAAGTTTCTTTCTCGTTTTCTTCATTTATAAAGTAGTAGGATCAGACTAGGTGAGTGGTTCTTGACACACAATCATCATCATCAATATCACCTGGGACTTCAGAAATGCCTATTCGCAGGCATCACCTTAGACCCAGCACACCAGGCATTGTAGGCATCAGGGCCTTGGAGAAGCCTTCCAGGCAAAAGGAATCAACTAGATGGAAATCATCTGAAGCTGTTCCAGATTTGATTCTCTTGATAGTGTGTGATATGGATAGAGAACATATTTAAAACGGTGCTCTATATATTTCAGGGATGGTGGGGGTAGTGGTGATGTCTTACTGAATCTATCATCCCACAAATCCTTCACCTCTTGTCACCTACAAAGTCTCTGTCAAAGCCTGGAAGATAGACAGACACCCTCAGGAACTTATTCACTGTGAGAGTAGATACATTAGGTAAAGCACACTGTTTTAGGTGGTTGACAGAGAAATACAGTACGACTCATAAAGAACCAGAGACTAGGCAGGCCCAGCCAGTGTTAGAGGTAGAAGAGTGAGGAGATGCTCACTGGGCCAGGAGGATGTGGCCCAGTCATCCTATGGGAAAAAGTCCTAATATTACGAGTGTGGTGAGCTCCTAAACAGAGAGGACTCAGGCATTTTACAGGAAGGTAAAAAGACTTGAAGAAACATGAATGTGAAGGAAAAGACAAAAGCAGAATAGTTAGCATGTGAGTTTAGCTTACTCAGCATTAACAGTTGGAGAATCTTGGTTTATTTAGGACTCTGGGTGACTCTATGGATGCAGGTTATAACTTAAGTAATGTTCACTTCACTCTGGAAGGTATAAAGCAAAGAAAGTGAACATGGGTGACAATGTAGAGATGGTATAGACTATGTTTTAGTATTTATTAACTTGTATATGTATTTGTTGCAATTATGATTAAAGAATAAGAAACTATAGATTTGACAAGGAGTGGGAGGGACATAGAAAAAGTTGGAGGGAGAGGAGGGAGAATCATATAAATACATCACTTGGATATAAAGTTATCAAAAAATAAATTAAGTAATCCTAAGAAATGATATGGATCAATGGGGTAAAGCACAGGCTATGCACATTGTGAGGATGTGGGTTTGGTTCCCTAGGACCCACAGACAGTTGATTACAGTAGCATATGTTTGTGAATCCAACACTGTTATAATGAAATAAGAGGTAGGGGCAGGAGAAAGGCTGTAAGCTCGGGGCTAGAGAGTCAGACATATGAAGTAGTGAGCAGGAGACACTGTCTCAAAGTGGAAGGCAAGGACCTATGTTCAACATTGTCTTCTCGACATACAAACACATAGAGAGATTAAAAACACCTGTATTTTAATTTACTAGCAAATAGGTTTGATATACTTGGCAAGTAATCCCATAATTGTAGACATTACCACCAAATACATGACTTAGATAAGATCACCAAGAAAGTCAGTGTAGGAGCTGTGAGTGGAACTGGTTCTCTGGACTCCTAGTGCAGTGTATTCTTCATGTAGTGCATGTTCTCTTTGTGGCTTCTGGAACAGAGATGTTTAGCCAAAACACAGATGGCATTCATTTAAGGCACAGCTGGAAGCAGGCTAGAGAAAGATGATTCAGAATCCAGAATGCCAGGTTGAATCTTTGGATCCTGCTGGGAATGGGATGCCGCTGAAGGTTCTGGAGTTACGTTGTGGCACTACTTGCAATTTAGTAGGCAACTGTAGTAGGGCAGTGCAATGATACCTGGTGGAGTAGAATGGCACAGTGTTTGGAGGGAGCAAAGCATGAAAAGGGAACCTTTACAAGAGGGTGCAAATGTCATAGACCCGCTCATTTTCCCATGCCGTGAGTAAACCTGTGTTTTTAGCAGAAGAGATGACTTAGCTCAACAACCCAGCATTTCCTCTAGGATTTTAGCCATTAGTGATGATGGTATTTGGGAGTTGGAGCCATTCTGGCCCTGGAACATAGAAAATCCCAACCTATGCTCCTCTCAGAGAAGACCTCTGAAAGCCCAGTGCTGTGCCTTGCTGCTAGATTCCCTCTGCATTCAGATTTCTATGTGTTACAGATCCAGGACCCACAATTTCGAGAGCACTTGGATCTTCCTTCCTCTCCTTTCTCAAATTACCGGGTCTAGGGAGACTCCTTGTACGTGTCCCCATGCCAGTTGTATCACTTAGTCTGCTTCTAAGAGTCGAGCTACAAGTAAGGGCCTTATTGTTTACAACTTTCAAAGATCCCTTGTACCCATCATCTCATTTGTTTCTCACAAAGGGTTCAATGAGATGCCTGCCATCGTCTCAGGCATCTGAATACTTGCTCTACAGTTGGAGACACTGCTTGAGTAGGTTTAGGAGGCATGGCCTTTCAGGAGGAAGTACGTCACTGTGGCTGGACTAGGGGGTTTCAAAGCCATGTGCCATTTTCAGTGCACTTTCTCTGCTTGCTGCTTGTGATTAGAGATGTGAGCTCTCAGCTGTTCCTGCCATCATTCGCGGGGCTCTCTGGAACACTTTCCTGCAGTGATGGTGGCAGACTCTTAACCCTGTGGAACTGTAAGCTTATGGTTACGGTGCTTATCACAGCAATCAAAAAGTCACTAATACACTTTATGAGCTAGACAGGGTTTATTATCCCTGTAGATTAATGTGATGAAACTAAAGAGCAGTGTAGGGGAAGGAGGTTTTCAGTAAATGGCATGGCCTAGTTCTTCTGGTGCCCATGCTTCCACTTGTACAGCTAAAGTAAGCTTGATCATTTAATTTTTTAAAGAAGTATTTTAACTGCGTGTGTGCATGCACAAGTGCAGGTCCTTGCAGAGGCTAGAAGAGGGTGTCAGATTCCCAGAAGCTAGAGTTCCAGGCAGCTATGGGCTACGCCCTCCACCCATGTGGGAGCTGGGAACTGATGTGCTTTTCATCATTGACCGTCTCCAACTCTCCATCCCCAGGGATGGCCATTTTATGAGCAAACTGAAAATCTCATATTTTAAAGAGGGCTTAGGCTGGAGTATGGAAGATGAAAATTAAGAGACAAGGTTTCGCTTTGAGCCCAGAGTCCTTCTTTTAATACGGTGTTGTCCCCATCCCTAATATTGGTGGGAAATCTCTTGACCATGTTTGATACCAGTGCACTCTGGGAGACAATGAATCACCATTATCTGCAGTGTCTCAGGTTTCCTTTTGGTCATCCTTTTCAAAGATGCAGCCAATCACTTCCTCTTGTGCTACCCCAAGTGGTGATTCTCACAGCCCCAGAACTTCCTTGGACAAAAGTATAAAAAGCCAACCATTCTCTCCAAGACCGGGTCAGCACTCCACTCAGCAGCCTTTCAAATCTGGATGGCACGGGGTCTTTGGCAGAAGCCACTTTGCCCAATCCTTTCCAAGGCTCTGACTAGGTCTTCAGTGTGAGCCAAAGGCAACACCAGCCAGAGTAGCATCAGCCCGGCTTTCAGAGTTCATACAATGTCATGCTGTCTAGATTTTCATCATGAATGTTCCCGAGACTCAAACACAAAGGGAATTGGGTTGATTTCAACTGGAAAATATTCCTGCCATCTCAACGTTCTCTGGAATAACCTGCTTGCAGCTGTCATGGGGAGGCCTCCTCCCTGAAATGTGTGGCTTTTCCAAGGCTCAAGCTCCAGGGATCTAGAGGGGAAAAGGAGGAGGGGACCAGATTCTGTACTGCACCCCCAGNACCCCCAGAGCCTGGCTGATGCTTGCATTTTTCAGGGATAGAATTGAGCCTCTGGGGTTGGGGTGGGGGTGGGGGGAAAGGAATTCAGGAACCAGCTGCTGCTCAGGGGATCCTTGCTTGCTGCCCTTTGCATTTCTTTTATTGACCAGATTCCAACAGGAACAGGTCATCTTCTGATAAAAAATCATGTTCCATTAGACAGAGATTCTGGCTGGTGGGCAGGGGATGGAGACAGAAGACCTGGGTTTATTTATGAAGCTGCCACTAACTTGCACTGTGAACATTGGCAATTCAGTCTCTACATCCTTGTGTCTTAACTTCTTCCATTTGCAGTAGAGTTCCTGGTACCTGTTGTTCACATCTGTGGTGTAAGAACAAGAAAAGGCGCTTGATGAATGCACTAACAGAAATTAAGGGGAGCTAGAAATATAATACTGTCTGTTTTAGTTACTTTTCTACTGATATGAAGAGACACTATGACCACATCAACCCATAAAAGAAAGCTTTTAATTGGGGGCTTGCTTTCCAGTTGCTGAGAGTGGGGAAGCAGGGAGCAGGCAGGCAGCCATGCAGGCATGATGCTGGAGCTGGAGCACTTACACCCTGATCTGCATGTCAAAAGCCGACAGCAAGAAAGACTGGGTCTGGCATGGGCTTTTGAAATCTCAAAGCATTAAAAAAAAAAAACCTCAACAAAAGCCAAACCCAAGCATTTGAAAATGAGCCTATGGGGGCCACCACACCATCTCCGCAGACTCAGTAGCTCTTTTCTTCTTTTCTGTTGTTGTGTGGGATTTACATGGCCAGAAGGCAAGGGGAAAACAGCAAAAACAGGATAACTTGATATGAAAGTGAAGACGCTCTAAAATCTGATCCTGGAGATGTCAACAACCAACTGGAAGTAAAGTTGTCTGATAATTGCAGGGAAACAAGATATTGAAATCAGAGATGCTATCTGGGTGACAGGAAACAGAGTATCAAGGGCAAATTTCTTGTCTCACACACTTGTGCCTTGGACTTGTACCCATCTTACTAAACTTCTTTGGAAACCTTAAACCCTCGGGGGAATCCTTGTTCCATGGGCCCTTGGAAAGAGTATTCACAGCCATTCGTTCACTTCCTAGCACTGTAGGAAGCATAACAGAAGTTATTGTAGCCATGTGACACCCAAAAAACCAAGGACCAACTAAACAAAATGATGGGCAAGTACCTCTAGGTATTAGATGATAGTGTTAGCTGACAGTAGAGAAAAACCTGGGTAGCATGCTTCATTCCTCTCTCCTACTTGCTAGTTGTCTCGTATGGATGATTCTCATTCTCATACTTTCCTCATTGTCAGTGAACTCCCCTCCATCATCATTCTCAGGGCACTCCCAGAATTCCAGTGCATCTTTTATTCTGGAATCTAAGTGGTAGATCTAATTGTGGGATACTCCTGTTTAAAATTCCCAACTGCCCCTTAAGCTCAACAGCAAGCTCTTAAACCTGATGTCCACAACTCCATATGCTCTGTTCAGCTCAGCTCTCTAGCATGTCTCTTCCCTTTTTTCCCTTGCGTTTTGCCATCTTCAATAACTAAAATGTCTGGTCTTTGGAGATTATTTTATTGTTTCTGACTCAAGGCTGTGCACATGCGCTTTCCTTTGGCTATTGTACTGCATTCTGCACTCCACTTGGCTAAGTCCTACTTCTTCAAGCTCTAGCCGTGCCTCTTGGGGGAATGTTCCCCTGACCTCTCTCCTCATCTAGATTGGGCTAGGTTCCATTTTTATGAATTTCCATGAAACCTAGTCTTGATTGTTACTATAGCTGTTACTACCCATGTTACTACCCAAATCATTCATTTGTCTTTTCCATGAGAGTCCTAGTTTCTTAAGATCAACAACCAAGCCAACACCTAACACAAAGAAGTAAAAATAGCTTGGCACATAATGGATGGTTTACAGATATTTTTTAATTTGTCGAATGAATGAATGGATGGATGGATGGATGGATGGATGGATGGATGGATGGATGGATGACTGACTGAAAGAATAAATGATTTGTCCTGGGTCATTCAACTTGCAACCCAATGATCTTGCTTCTTGTAAGTAACATGTTTGAATACAAGGATAGTCATATTAATAGCTTTCATGACACCATTTTAGTAAATGTTTGGGGTATCATTTATTGCAGGATCTATATGTAGTTTATATATATATACATACTTACTATATATAACTATGCAATATACTATATATATCATGCAGCTGCATAATATATTCATGATATATGCATAATATAGATGCAAGCATGTGTTATATTATATATGCATATATTATGCATATAGGTGCATAGAATATACTATATATGCATATGTTATATATTATATGTACACATATGTGCATAATATATATATATGTATTATGCAGCTCAGACTGGCTAATGCTAGGCTCTAACTCATGATGCTTGCTTCATATTCTGCTTCCCAGGTGTTGGGATTGAATCACATGCCATGACATTTGGCATAAAACCTTAATCTTGGAGGAAGGACACTGGCATCCACTCTGTGTCAGGTATGTTGCCTAGAATCTACTTCCAAATGCATTTATTTATTTATTTCTTCATTAGTTTTATCTTACATATCAACTACATTCCATTAGAAAATATATTGTCTTTATGGATTTGGAAACAGAAGACCTAAGATGTGAAGTCACTTTGCCAAGACCACACAACCACTTAATGGTGGGGCTGGTATTTGAACCTAAGCTTATATAACTGCAAAATAGACCTGTTGTATTGCATTGACTCATACACTAGTTACTTGAAAATAGGACTTCTATTCTTCACATATAAGGTGCACAAGAATAGATTTTGTGCACTGTTTCCAAAATGATGTCATAAATGACAATATTGATAGGGTTTTAGGAACTTTAGATTTCCAGAACAGAGTAATTTGAAAACATATTCATTGTATTCATTGTACATGGTATTGTGTTACATAAGGACATGTACACACCAGTACACACTGTTGGTATATTCCCCAATTCTCTCTATCTTCATCTTTTTTCATGTTCCCCTTTTCCATTAGACCTCTTTGATCGTCTAGACAGTTTTGCTCCCACTTCCGTGCCATAAAGACACATGTGATATTTATGTATCTATAAAAAAATATAAGAACCAGCAGGGAGGGGAGCAGAGGAACATAAATAGGTCAATATATATATATATATATGTATATATATCACAAATAGAGAAAACACACATTTTTTTGTTTTGAGACTGGCTTAATTTGCTCAATATGATTATTTCCAGTTGCATCCATTTTCCTGTAAGCACCACAACATTATTCTTTTTTATGTCTGAAAAATTCCATTGTGTATCTACCACATTTTCTCCATCCATTCTTCTGTTATTAGATGACTACCCTGGTTTCCTAACTTAGATATTGTGAACTACTGCTGTGACAAACATTGATGTGTAGTTATCTCTGTCAAATGTTGACATGGAGTTATTTGGGTATCTGGGAGTGGGATAACATTGCTAATTAGTAGATCTATTTTTAATGTACTGAAGAAGCACTATACTGATTTCCATAGTGGCTTGACTAGTTTATACTCCCACCAGCAGTGTATAAAGGTTCCTTTACATCCACATCTTGTCAACATTTCTTATTTTCTTAATGATTGCTATTCTTACTTGGGTAAGATTAAATTTCAATATTGTTTTAATTTTCATTTTTCTGATGGCTAGTGAGGTTGAACTCACTATTTCATATTTTTATTGGCTATCTGTATTTCATCTCTAGAGAGCACTCTGGCATTTTATTAGCTCATTATTGATTGGTTTCTTTGATTTCTTGTTGATTTTTTATTTCTTTGTATACTTATATTAGCTAGAGTTCTCTAAAAGAACAGAACTAATAGGATGAGCACACACACACACACACACACACACACTATTAGAATGGCTTACAGGCTGTGGTCCAGCTAGTCCAACGATGACTGTCTACCAATGGAAAGTCTAGGAATCTAGTAATTGTTCAGCTCATGAGGCTGAATGTCTCAGCTGGACTTCACTGTATTCTGGAATCCGAAAGAAACAGGTTCTAATGTCAGTGAGGAATAGATTTCTAGTGAGAATGAGGATAAGCCAGCAAAGAGAGTGCTTCCTTCTTTCATGTTCTTTATCTAGACTGCCAGAAGAAGATGTGGCCCAGATTAAAAGTGGATCTTCCCACCTCAAAAGATGTGTTAAAAGTGGGTCTTCCTACTTCAAATGATTTAGTTCAGAAATATCCCTCACAGGTGTTTCCAGCCACTTGGGTTTTAGTTAATAACAGATACAGTCAAGTTGTCAGCCAAGAATAGCCATCACAATATTCTAGATATGACTCCTATTGGATGGGTAGCTAGTAAAGACTTTCTGCCATTCTGTAGGTTGTCTCTTCATCTAATTGTTTACTGTACTGTGTGGAAGTTTTTCAGGAGGTTCCATTTGTCAATTTTTTAATTATTTCTGGAGTAACTAGAGGTCTCAGAGTAGGATACGTTTTTCTTTGCTAGCTGGGATGGATACTTGTAACTAAGGCCAATAAAGAGGAAGTTGGTGTACAAAAATAGCAAACCCAAACTCTATTTTGGGAACAGTCGCAAAGAATAATTTAAGGGTGTCTCTCTGACAGCATGCCTAGTGTGAGGTTCACTGTTGTTTTAATAGTGCTTCTAGGTTTTATGCCACATTACAGTTTATAGGCTATTATCTCCTACTGAATATGACACTTAGATCTTCACTATTGAATAGACAACAAATTAGGCTTTTAAAGATGCCGTTTTCTTGGGCAAGGTAATAAAGTATGGCAACTCACAGATTTCTCAATAACTAAAACTGCAATACAAATAGCAGAATACAATGTTACTAAACTTATGATATTTTTCTGAAGAGAGAGGCTATCTCTGACATCTATGGATATATTAGGGATTAGGTGACTGTTAGAGGAGGCTGTTTGGTGGTTCCCAGCTGCTCAGCCCTGAAGTAATCACACAGAAACTGTATTGATTAAAATATAGCTTGGCCCATTAGCTCTAGCTTTTTATTGGCTACCCCATACATATTCATTTAACCCATCTCCATTAATCTGTGTATCGCCACGAGGCTGTGGCTTACCGGCTAAAATTCAGGTGTCTGTCTCTGGTGGGACTACATGGCTTCTCCTTAACCCACCTCCTTTACAGAGGGGAATCCCACATCAGGTGACAGAATAATTAGGCTTATAAAATTGTTGCAAATATTAATGTTATTTGTTTTGTGAACTATAGCTTATTGATTATTCAATATTACATACCCTCTTCTGTACTAAAGAATATTTAAACTAGATACAAACTCTGTAGCTCTAGATTATCTCAAAACCTCTCTGGCAGCTAGATATGATGGTTCTACTAAATTTTTTCCAAGTATATGAACTGTATATAATTTGGGGGATATGCTTCATCACTTTCTTATTTCTTTTGTCTGTTGCTGATTTGGACCATGAATTAGAGGCTACATGCTGCAAATGGCAGAACAAAATGGGAACTTGTGTTCTCAATAGTATTATCACCACTCAATTTCTTTGATTAATGTTTACTGGGTTGAAGCTGTGCAATAGTGCAAGCACAAGCAAGTGCATACAAACTCACAATGAGTAAACAAAATTGGCTAAGACAATCTTGTCTGATGATTGTGTATTTTTTAAAAATTTTTTAATTAAAAATTTCCACCTCCTCCCCTCCTCCCATTTT
>LOEQ01012163.1:0-16485 GCA_001685075.1 Bramus lutescens
AATTATCTATCAGCTGTTTGCCAATATCTATCAAAACCACATCTCCCTCATCTCCCACTGGCCTCCTTGCTATTTTTTTTCTCAAGGTTAAATCAAAGGGCCAGTCATACCATTGCTCAGTCTATCAGGCCGTCAGTTTCCCGCCATATTGATCTCACTGGGCTAATTATCAGACTAGGTGTACAGTAGGCAAATATGCTCATCTTATTTACAGCCTGAAATCTGAACCTCAGAACACATTTGACAAACAGCAGTACACGTTCATGTAAATCAAAGGTGCCCAGAGTCCTTTTTGTCCCGTGAGTGGTTTTATTGGCATACTCTAAAATAGCTGGTCTTCTTGGCTTCTACTAGGCAAAGCACAAGAGCTGGAAGTCGGCGTTTAAGAGGTCAAATCCAGTGTAAGCCATTCATAACCTGATAGGCTACACAACAGGGGTCTCAAGATCACAACTACTATGGGATGGAGAGTCAGTCTGGCAATGACATAAAAACTGACAGCTAAGATGGCTCAGGTTGCCTTCCAGGTGTGGTGAATCCCCACCGTCATTCTTGTCCCTGAAGGCTGCTTGGGATAGAAGAGCTGGGAGGCCTCTTCTCTTTCTGGGCTGGTTGGCTTTCATTGTCAACTGACTCTGTCTAGAATCACCATCGTCTGTAGGCGTGTCAGGAAGGGATGTATCTTACTTACATTAACTGTGGGATGTGTTATGATAGGGTCAAAGATTGAACCTCGACAGTTCCAAGGAATCCACCACGATGAGAGACAGACAGGCCCATGCAGACAGAGCTTACTTGGGGAGTTTTATTAAGGGAAAGGAAGGGAGTGGAAGAATGGAAGGGAGAGAGAGAAGAGAGAGAAAAGGAGTGCAGAACAGCCTCATGGGAAGAGAAAGAGGGAGAGAGGGGTGGTGGAGAGGGACAGAGAGACAGATAGACAGACAGACAGAGACCAGCCTGAAGAAAGAGCATGAGTGGGCGGAGCTTGTCCTTTTGTGCCTGCTCAGCTTGCAGGGGTGACTCACTCTGCAGCCCCCAAGAGATGGGGCCAGGTGTTCCTAACCCAAGGACTTCCCATTGTGGGTGGGGCCGTTCTCTGTGTACCATCCTGTACTGAATGAAAAGGACAGTGTCTTGGCTTGCTTTCTTTTGCTGTGATAAACATCACTGTAGGGAGTAGAGGAAGTCTTGAGTGAATGTGTAAAAGCAGACAAAGTCCTGAGCGGTTGTATATTGATGACATGGGCACAGGCATGTGAGAACCAATCTCCAGACCAATGGGAAATTGGGAAAGCCTCCCCCCACACACACTCGACTGAATGAATCTCAGAGGGATGGCAAAGTCTTCCTCTGGTCTGAGTACGAATGTTGACAGTATGTGCAAGCGTGAGTGTTTCTGAAGAATTGATCTGTGTGTTCAAAACTAGCAACTGCAGCTCCCTTCCCTCAGCTATTTACAGTCTGAGACTCCTAGGCTATAGAGACCGCCTCCCAAGATGAGCTAGCTCCTCCCCCTGTGCTGGATATTGCAAATGCATTGCAGTTCTCTGTTGCTGCCCTCCATCAGAGTGTGTACAGCCTATCTGACCTTGGGTTTTCTGCATGTGTGTCTGTGTCTGCCCTTTTCCTTCCTTCTCTGGCACCCCAGTCAAGTTTCCAGGACCGAGTGGTGCTGGGTGTGGTACATCAAGAAACAGAGCTACTTGGGGAGGGAAGGATTTCCTTGTCCTACACATCCTCTCACAGACCCTCAGACAGGGAGGTCAGGGCAAGATTGGAAGCTGGAAACTTGAGGCGCATCCTGAAGCAGAGACCACAGAAGAATGCTGCTTACTGACCTCCTCTCTATAGCTCCCTCAACTCACTTTGTTCTCTCTCAGGACTGTCTTCCCAAGGGAGGCATCGCATACAGTGGACTGGGCCCTTCCACATCAATTAATCAAGAAACTGCCCCCACAGACAGGGCAGTGAGGTTCTCTCTTCCAAGATTTGACTCGAGTTTGAGTCACATTAACAAAAACCTAACACAGAGAGTATGAAATGGATCTAATGGTGCGTGTATTAATACACTACTCTCTACTTTTGACTGTGAACATGACTAGGTGCTTCAAGTTCTTGAAACATGGCTTTCCACAGTGATGTGCTGTAACCTGGGACTGTGAGCCAAACAAAACTTCCTGAAGTTTTATTTTTCCTAGAGTATTTTATCACAGGATCATAAAATAAAATTGAGGCATCACGATGCCTTCAAACAGCTCCTTCCTCTCAACTACTTTTCTTCTCCCCCTTCCTATCTCTGGAATGAATTCACTTTGTGTCTACTGTCTCCTAAGACCACAGGATTCCCCTATGGAAAGAACATGGAGAGCCTGGAGAATACCGGGTCCAAAAACATGAATAATCCTTGAAGCACATAGCTGGGATAAGAGGAGCCAAAACCTCCAGAGTAGGCCATCAAGGATGAGACCAGTCAAGGCAAACGTATCCACAGCACACATCAGGGCAGGGAGAAGAAAAGGGAGGAATAAAGTGGAAAACTCAAAGACAATAAAATCTTGGAAGAAAAAAAAAGGAATAAAGCAAGATAAACCAGTTAAGTCCCTATCGAAGCTGAGATGCCTAACAGTTGTTCTATTGGACACTCCTGATGATGTGGATGACTTGGTCCAGGGAAGGGATCCAATATTCCTGACATGACAATGGGACAGACATACAAACTTTGCTACCTGTCATTAAATGTCTGAATCTTGTCAATCTGCATGAGCCAGTCGCTTCATGGAGACTTGATATTATAAACTCCAGGCAAAAGTGACAGCCAGTATCCAGGATGTAGCTTTGGAGAGATCAGTACTGGCATCCACACGGATGCTATATGGTGTAGTTTGGAGTGGAGACACTGTGATGTTGGACTCTTCCTTCGGTGTTGTGTCTTTCCATTTCCAAATGCTACCTATTTTCCTAGCATCCCTTCATGTTGTTGCCTTCTCTGCGATCTGCACACCCTTTCACCTTGCTCAACTGGTTTTCAGAGGCAACATCTTGGGACTTTCTGGAAGATTTCTGATTGCAGGCACTCTGTCTACTGTTGCACAAGCAAACGTGTCTCCCTAGTTGTTCTGATTGCTCAAAAACAAGATTTTCATATTCTAAGAACTCTGAAGAATCGCCCCATTTGGGGCTCTGTAGATCAATACACTTCCGAGGCTTCTCAGCTTCTGACAATGCAGACACTTGCAGCGCCACTGGAACTCTCTGTGTATAGCGACGCAGGGTGGAGATTTTACTGAGCAACATAAACAAAGGGGACAAGTTTTGAGTGCACTGAAGGCTGGGAGCGAAGGCGAAGGAGTGCTGGGGGGCTGGGGGATATCTGCTTACTACCGTGTTTAGCATTAGATATAGAGGAAGACAGATCTTTGTAAGAAACTTGGTGAGTTGGACCCAAGCAAGTCAAGGAGGGAGAGCAAAAACTCTGACACCTAGGAAGAGTGTTCATCTCTCTATTGCCTTATCCTATATCCTAGCACCTCTCTGGCTAGAACTCCCTCTGAATGCTTGCTTTGAGGAATCCTGCACACTTGCTGGACATCAGGCTTCTTCCAATGGGCGTTTGACCTTGAAGGACAACATGACAGCTTCAGAGAGTGGTGTGGAGTGCAGCCCTAGGATGATGATACAGAGAGGAAACAAGGACAGGTGGTCTTAGGGTTAGTTTCCACTGTTAAGGTGAAAAGGCCTACAATCACCAAAGAGATAAGCCTCTGGGCATATCTCTGAGGAATTATCTGTATTAGGATAACAGACGTAGAGAGAGACCTCCCTAAATGAGGACAGCCACATTCCGTGGGCTGGGATCCTGGACTGAAGGAAAAGGAAAAACTGAGCTGAGTACCTTCATTCATCTATCTGTGTTTTCTGACTGTGGATACAATATAACCAGCGGTCTCAAACTCCCACCACCGTGCCTTCCCCACCGTGATGGCTTGTATAACTTTGAACTGTGACCCCCAAAGCCCTTTCCTTTCTGAAGTTGCTCTTACCGGGTATTTTATCAGAGCAACAATGTGAAAAGTAAGTAACACATGCTCTCTAGAATCTGGAGGCAGTTGATTTGCAGTCAATGGGCAGCACCGAAAAGTTGGAGCCATAGACACTGTAATGATTTCAGCCACATAAGGCTGATACTTCCGGGTCCTAGGGGTCATGCAAGTGCAGACAAGCCCTCAGGCAGAAGTGTCTAATGGCCCCCTGGGGATGTTAAAGCCCGCCCCCCATGATCCACATATGACTCAGATAAGTCCTTGCACGAATGCATGGATTACATCATCCATGTATGACTCAGCTAAGCCCTTGCGCACATACGTGAGCCCCCCCATCTGTGTATGACGTAGCCATGTCAACCCCCTGTGCGCATGAGCTATGCAGCTTTTAAAAACTGGTCGCACTATCTTCTTCTCTCTCTATCTATCTCTCTCCGCACACTGACTTCCCAGGCCTGTGCACACCCCCTCTAATAAACTCCTAAGCAGGTTTGTTGCATGTTCCTTGTTTCCTTCTCACCTTGCGCCAGGTAATTTCAGACACAACCTACAGAGTGGTGAATTCCAGATGGATCCGAGAGGAACGGAGAGTAGAGGAGAAAAGGAGGAGGACTGATGCATGGAGGTGTGTTGGGTGCCTCTTTCCAGTTATCAATCACAGGCTTGGAAAGTCTAAGGCTACTGTTTATTCCCAGAGTAAAGTGGAGCAAGCATTTAGTGTCCTCTTGCTGGAAGGAGACTGAACACGGTCCAGCCAACAACAAGCAGGCAAGAATGTCATTCAACTATGCATCTCTCTCTCTACTTATTGAGGAGGGGACACTGAGGCACACCAAGCTGAGGATGTACCCAATAACACAGTATAAACTAAACTTCAATTTCATGCTGCGCTCCAGCTGGCCACCATGCTTCCCCAGGAAGAGCATGCGTGTGTCTTAATTTGACCAACACCCTTCAGAAAAGCTTAATAGGTTCTTTTTTTCTCCACCTTCATTAGACATCACTTCCAGACTCTGAGAAATCATGGGGAATTTGCGCTTAATTAGACAGTGTCTGCAGCCACAAAGTCCCTGCTCTTATCAGACAACACTACCAGCTTGTGCATCCCTTCCCAAATCCTTCCTATCACAAGGTATTCCATGGAGACTTTGTTGGAGAAAGCATCTCTTCCTCAGTAACCCAGGCTCTCCAATAGGGAGTGCCCTGCATGCAAGATGGGCTGCTACCAAAAAGAAAGGAACTCATTCAACATTGATTCTATTCTGAGTTCTGTCTGAAAAGGGCTCAAGTTAAACTGCGGTGCTATAAACATCCTGAATTCAAATAAGACCCAGAGCAAGCACACATATGTACACAGGCGTGCACACACACACACACACATACACACACACGTGTGCATAATTTTTCTCTTCACAAAACTCTCTCCCATCTCACTGTAGGAGAGTATGTCTTCCAGCCACCTCACCTTCTGGATAAACACATATCCATCTCTTCATTGTCTTTCAGGATGCTGCTTCAAATCTCTGCTCTTTTTGTTCATCCTCTGTAACCTGGGGGGACCCACAAATGTGAGCCTGTTCCACCATGACTGGAGGTCAGAGACTTTGAGCTTATTTTTGCTCTTGCAAAGTTGTTGACAACAGGTGTGGTAGCTTCTCCACTCTGACCAAAGGTCAGAGAATTAGATCCTACTCCTGCTTCTTCATTTAAAATAGGAGGTTTGACATAGGGACTGGCTGCCTATAGGACACTTGGTCTAGGCTGTGTTCGCTGCATATCCTGCCTGAAACATCAAATGCTTTATTCAGGAAATAATGGCTTGATGTCTCAAGTATTGAAGCAAGGAACTGTTCTGGTTGTCCTTTGTGTCATGTTAAAGCAGTCTTTTGCCTCTCCCTCCCCTTTTGTATTGGGGTATACAAGCACACTGAAAGTAAACATGGGCAAATTCAATATTCAGCATACGCTGACTTGCCCTCCTGGTGCTATCCTGTGTCTCTGTGTTCTTTCATATTCTTGTTCCTTCCACAAAGCATTTCTAATTCTCATGCCCCTACCCTAGAAAGTATGAAACCATCATAGCTGGACCACAACAGAAGTTACGCCCAAAAAAGATGGCTTGTGACTCTTCCCTTCTCTTGGTTCATTTCCTCGACTGTACAAAACTCTTCAATTTCTCCAATCCTCCATTTAAACCAGAAAAAAAATAGCTAGCTCTTGGCCACCTTTAATTCTGTTTGTAGTCTCGATTATTGCCTCTTTCTCTCTTTTTTATTTGCTTTTTTAAAAAAACATGGTCTCGGGTGATTTGTGCTATCCTCGAACTCACTTTGTAGGCAGAGATGACCTTGAACTCCTAATTCTTTTGTTTCTAACTCTTCAGTACTGCAGTTATAGACATACACTACAGCTCTCAATTTTCTGCTGTACTGGGTATGGAACCCAGGGTGCTGGTGCTGTGCATGCTAGGTAAGCATTCTACAAACTGAACTACACATTCAGCCCCTCTCCTACCTCCCTTCTGATTCTAAAATTACAGTCACAATCTCTGAAGGTGGTGAGGACAGACTGAGAGTGCTGGCTAGGCAGTGGTAGTTGGCCACTTAGAGCAGGCATGTCCTGAAAGTGACATTCTCCTGCTTTACCATCAGTGTGAAACTTGGGATGGGACAGCCTTTTTCCTTCTGTGACTGGTCCATCTTCAACCAAGATAAACCCTTCCTTCATTAAATTGTTCCTGCCAGCTATGATGCAAAGGCCCTTGACCATGAAAAAAAAAACAAAGGGGCCCCCTAGAAGATAGGGGGTGGCAGCTAGTTCTTCTGCATGTACAGGGTGGTTTTCTGCTTTCCTTAGCATTCTTAAGTGCTATTTGATAAAGACTTGGAACCAAGCCCAGTTCTAGGGGCTGCAGGCATTACACAGAGAGTCTGCATTAGTGATAAACTGATTGGCTGTTAGCTCAGGCTTCTAATTAACTCTTTTAACTTATATCAACCCATTATTCTTATCTATGTTAGACACATGGCTCAGCACCTTTTTCAGAGGGGTAGATCACATCTTGCTTCTTCCGTGGTCGGGGCAGGACTCCCGAGGGAGCCTCCTTCTTCCCAGAATACTCCTGTTCTCATTTCCCTGCCTCTACTTCCTTTCTGGCTATTGGTCAATCAGCATTTATTTAAAACTTAATTGACAGAGTACAGAATTGTTCCCCACCAAGACATGGTAGGCATGACCTGTCTAATGGAGGGGTTCATGTTTATGAATCGAGAGAGACTGCCCAGAAACTCCAAGGGTGGCCAAGAGGAGATACCGGGGAGGGTGGCATCATCTACCTGAGGGGCAGCCTTGGAGGAAAGACCTTGTTGTGCTCAATCTTTGAGACATGGAGAAGAGGAAGAAAAGGATAGAGACAGACAGAGGAAGGAAGGAGAAGAGGGAGGAGGAAAGAGTGCTCCAGTCACAGGACAGGGGAGTGGTCCCCAACTTCAGGTGCTCCCTAAACACTACCTCTGCTCTAAACCACACTATCCCTCCCCTGGCGCTCCTCCCATGCTGCCCAGTGCTTCATTACAGCTTAATCACAGCCAAGCCCTGGGTTAAGATGACTCTAAGACAGAAAGGTTAATAAGCACAGACATGGTGATTGCTTGTGTGTCTACCTACATTTCCAGTAAGTCAGCTACAGCAGCAGAAACTGGCAGGTGGAGGTCTTCCATCACAGTTGCTAGGATACAAACTGCCAGAGTGGGCACACTGGTTAGAAGTGGAGCATGGAGCAGTCGCTGCAAGGTCCTTAAGAAATAATGAGGGTGGGGAGACAGCTCAGTTGGTTAAAGGTCTGCCACACAGTCATGGGAGCCTGAGCCTGACCTTAAGCGCCCACATAAAAAGCTAGGCGCAGTAACCTGTCTCTGTATTCCCAGAACTGAGATGATGGAGACAGGGGGATCCTTAAAGCTTGCCAGGTATCCAACCTAGAAAGTTCCAGGAAAAAGAAAAAGACCCTGTCTCAAAAAAAAAAAAGGAAAGTGACCAAGGAAAGGTACTTGGTGTCCACCTCTGACCTACACACATGCATGCGCTACCACATATATACACTTGTGTGCTCACATACACAAACACACAAACATGCACACACACAGAGGCACACACAAAGAGATATTAAGAGGTCAAGGGTATTCTAAAGAACCATGGCAGAAAGACGAAAGATGCTGACGTTTAAAAGAGCTAGATGAATATTCTACATTTATTAATCACTACATTTAAGAGAACAATATAAGGTTTCTGGTGGACCGTGACCATGTGTGGGCTTCAAGCAGGAAACAGCATTTTAAGTACAGGAATCAATAACATGCAATATCCAACCATGGGCTGTGGCAATGGGCAAGAAGACAATCAATTTCTGTATTAAAGGCAAATGAGCTAAATAATATGCACTCTAAACAACTTATTATTTGTCACCAAATCTAGGAAATTTCAGTTACAATGAACTGATATTAAGCAGCATCAGGTGATGGGGTAAGTGGGATTTCCTGGCCAGCAGAATGTCCTATATTTCTTAGCAATGCTTCCACAGAATGCGACCCTAATTAATTAATTTGGGATCTATTCCATTGAGTCACTTGTGATCTAAATTAATGAGATTTTTCTGGCAGTGTGTCAAAGAAACAGCTCCCTGCTTCCCCCTCATTTCCTGGTTGCCCAGAGCCAAAGAGCTTCCATCCAGAAAAATAAAATATAGCCAATATTTTTGGTAAAATGCTTGATCCATACCTCCTAGTTGGAACACTAAGGACAAAGTGTAGACTGGAGGCTCTGTGTTCATAAAATATCTTTACTAAGCCTGCCTCACCCCTTCCATACTCCTCAGACTGTCACGCATGCCCTGCCCCTGACCTCCTCCTCTCCACATAAAACCTGTTTGTCATAGCAGCACCAAGTGGCACTATTCCATTAATTTCTGAGTTCTTGTTTTTCCTGACATCTTCTGTTATGGGTATTTTCGGAGAAGACCTGGGACCATGTGTGTGTATGTGTGTATGTGTGTGTGTGTGTGTGTGTGTGTGTGTGTGTATGCGTGCGCGCATGCATGCCTGCACCCATATGTACATGTGTGCACACATGCATTCACACCCACATGGAGGTCAGCAGCTGAACTCAACTGCAATTGCCAGGTATGATTCTTCTTGGTTTTGTAGATACTCTCTATCATGAGCCTAGAGTTTGCCAAATAGCATCAGCTAGCTGGCCAGCGAGTCCCAAGAATCCACCTGTTGCAGCCTCCTCTGCTCTGGGATTACAAACTCCCACCAACCACTATTCCTGCCTGTGGTGCTCTATTTTAGTTAATCCATTCATTTTGTGGTCCTGATACAATGACTGGCTTGCAGACATCTGCTGGGGCTGAAGAGATGGCTCAGTGATTAAGAGCATCTGCTGGTCTTGCAGAGGACCTGGGTTCCAACCCCATCATGCACTTGGCAGCTCACAATGGTCTGTTATTCAGTTCTACGACTTCCCTCTTCCAGTTTCAATGGGAACTCACTGCACGACTATAGCACATGTATATAAAAACAGGCAAATACTCAAGAGACACACAATAAAAATAAATCTTTTTTAAAATATGACAGATGAATGGACGGATGGAATGGGTGTCTGTATCCTAGAACTTGAGCCCACTCACATATTAGACAAAGCCAGAAAGGTTTTCCTTCTGTCGTTCAACGATGTTTTCTGAAGACCCAGCCCAAGGCTATAATTTTAGCAGGCAGTGGGGCAGGGATTGATCAGAAAGCTTTTTCCATATATCTCAGGCCACTGTCTCCCCAAAACATCTCATCCCATTATTGGACGTGAGGCCCAACAACCTCTCTCGGACGCCATGTGCACTTCCTAAGGCAGGAGGAAGAGCTTGACAGCAGCACAGTGAGCTGAGCTGGTCCAACTGACGTGGATCAGGACCACAGAGTGGAAAGACCGAGGTGGCACAATTTGTAGATGATCAGGGCAAAGCAAAGAGCAGAGAGCAGAGCAGCTCTAGAATGCTGGGAAGGTGGCACATCCTTGTCTTTCCAGGATCAGCAACATATGACAGCAAGCAGTAAGCATAGCCGGATCCAGGACTCTAAGGGAGAAGCTGGCTCCCACAGTGTTGTCCTGAGCTTCCGTGGCCTTGCCAGAGGTGACTAGCTACATGCTCCAGGAGCAATGTGTACTGGTTGAGGATGCCAGAGTGTGGAAGTTTGTTCCATGACAAAAATAGCATTTTTGTCAACAAGTTGTTTCGGGTGTATTTCTATCCATTCAGAGCCCATATTCTTTACTTTCTATAACCCCGTTAAAATATCAATAAAGAAAAAAGAGCAAAATATGCATATTTTAAAGGGCAAAGAGAACCAAAGTGCAGACAGTATCAGGAGGGGTGGTAATAGAAGCTACACAGTTGGGAATCCTCAGCCAGCAATAGTTGTCCAGGCTCTGGTGTCTTGAAAGGACTGGGGCTCTGGAGACACCAATTGCCAGTGAACATCAAGAAGCAAGAAGGGCTAGAAATAGACAATGGGTTAGAAATTAGGGGAAAGAACAAAATCAAAGACCCTTCTAGTCCCTCTCTCCTATCTCAGCTCCACTCATGGAAGACTGGCCATGCTAGAGAGCATGAAGCAAAGACCTCAAGCTCAGATCACCAGCCATGTAGTATGAAAGGAACCATACACAAACACAAGGACTCCCAAGGTAGGCAGCCTGCTTGCAGAATGAGGAGGCCTCAAGGAACCTTGCTCTCTGACTCTAGGGACAAGACAACAGATGGAAGACTTGTCTACCCAAGAAACAGCATAACAACACATAGCAGCCCCCACCACATATGCACACACGCACACACACACACACACACGCATGCATGCACGTGTGCTCTCAAGTTCTCTGAGAAATGCCCATTTGAGATGTAAAACATGTCATACAAGCAACATTTTCTGTTAGTGGAAATCTACCATGTGGAAAAGGGAGGGAAGGAAAAAAATAGGGAAGGAACTCTGGGAACACTGTAGCAAGTGACCACAAATTCAGTGACCTAAAGAAAAGCAAGGCACTTGGTCACCGCCTGGAATCTCTAAACCAGGATGATAACAGGGCCACGCACCTTTCCCCAGTCCCAGAGGAAGATCTAGTTCCCCAGCTCTTCTGGCCTCCTGGGGCTCCCAGTTTTATAACACCAGTCGTTGTTTTGGGGCTGTTATCTCTTCCTGAAATCCAAGGCTTCACATCTGCCAGACCCATCTTCCATCCAGAAACAGGCTCCAGCATGTCTTTATGGCACACACCATTTAGCTCACCACAAGTGTTCAAATTTGCTTTCCATTGCTGTGACAAAGCACTCTAACCAATATCACTGTGGAGATGGAAGGGGTTATTTGACTTACGCTCCCAAGTCACAGTCTATCACGGAGAGAAGCAGTGGCATGAATCAAGCAGGGATGATGCCCACTGGTTTGGTCATGGCCTCACATTCAGTAGCCTTTCTTATAAATCTCAGGCTCACTTGCCTGGCACCAGTCACGGCTGCCCAGACCCTCCTATATCAATTAGCCATCAACAAGATACCCTATAGACATGCCCATAGGTTAATCTGATGTAGACAATTTTTTAGTGGAGGGTCCCTCTTCCCAAGTGACTTTAGTTTGTGTCAAGTAAGCAACCAAGTTTAGCCATCACAATGAAAAAGGAGGAAGAAAAAAAATAATGGAATCTTTAAAAACTGATCAGAGAAAAGGAGAAATTTTTTAAAATATAGAAAAGACTGTCAACTCCTCTGTTAAATGAGAAAGAACAAGGCAGATGCTGGAACCATTATTCAGAGCAGAGTGCTGTGCAGGGACCATAGTGTCCTCTCTGTCTGGTGCCATGGTTACCATACCACCATGATCTACTCCATCCCTTTGGAACATTAAGCCAAAAGAAACCCTTTCTTATCTAAGTTGTGTTATGTCTTTATATTCTATCACAGCCTTTCCATTTGACCTAACATCTTATCAGGCAAATATGTTACAATGTATTGCTACCTTCTTCCAACATCCAGAACATTCTGAGATCACCTGCCATCTACAGAAACTCTTCTGCTATGCTGTAGCTGCCTTCCCAGCTACAGTATACGTACTGTATACTGTAGAGTACCCTGCCAGGATACTTACCAGGAGTATTGTCTCCTATAGAGCTTGCGTTGCACTAAGGCTGCCAAACTTCACGCAGCCCCTCTCAGCAAGACAAACACCCAGGTAGCATGATCCTCCATGCTTAGCCATAATTCTGTATTTGGCTCAGAACTGACATCCTATCTTATCCTCTAAACCAGTGTTGTTATTTTCCATAGAGATGCCCTAAAATGGGAGCCGCTCAAGTATTTCATTAAAAAAAAATACACAAATAATAGAGGTATGGCACGTTCGCCCAACGGGAGCAAATTCTGATGCCTGCTGTGACATGGATGAGTCCTGAGGCTGTCTGTTGAGTGAAATAAGGTAGGAACACAGAGGTCAGCACTGTGTGATTCCACTTCTATCAGGCGTCCAACGGTTGAATTCACGTATGCAAAGCAGAACCATAATTGCCAAGGGCTGGGCAGAAGGAAGAAGGAGATGTTTAATGAACATAGTTTTAGATTTGCAAACTGAGAAGAACTTGGACCAGTGCCATGAGAATGCTGATGCTGCTGACTCTATGCTTGAAGGTGGAAACCAAAGGGTAAGACAGCAAGCATCTATATGCATCTCGCTTCTCCTGAAATCAAAATAAAAATGAAAAAAGCAAATACATGAGGGAAGAACGAAAGAATAAAATGAAACTTTAGATGCTAGAAATATAGTAAGCAGTCTTTAAATGGGGCAGAAACAAGTGCTTGTCTTAAATCTTGTATTAGAACCTTGTGAAATCCAGCATGGAGGCCCTGTGTTTATCTCCGAGGCCAACCTTATGGGGGACATAGAATGTCACTTATCACCTGAGCTGTACCACGCTGCGCAGAAGAGAGGGACTGGGAAATTAGTAATGTCATATTTTCAGGATCAATGAGGACGGCAGGGATTTCAGATGTGGTAGGAGACTGAACTTGAGCCAAGAGAAAAGCTCCAGAGAGGCCCCACTTCAGGGGACCTGTAAACGTCTCTTGCCATTTTCTCCCTCATAAGCTGAGGCTGGTTTCCTGGCTCCAGTTGTAATGTGGGAACAGAAATGTACTGGCTGGGTTTGTATGTTAACTTGGCACAAGCTAGAGTCATCAGAGAGGAAGGAGCCTCAGTTGAGAAAATGCCTCCATGAGATCCAGCTGTAAGGCATCTTGTCAATTAGTGATCAGTGGGGGCAGGCCCAGCCATGGTGGATGGTGCCATCCCTTGTACCGGTCCTGCGCAACACGTTACATGCTATGAGAACTAGGCAGAAGATTTAAAAACATAGACACACACAAAGGCAGATACAGAGAGAGACGGGTCCATGGGGGACATCCTTGATATAAGAATGCCCACTTTATTGTGCTCAGGGGCAGCTTATATAAGGCTCTGGCCACGCCCCAGCTCTCGGGATCTTTCAACTGCAGACTCATCAGAACCCACTCCCCCGCCATCAGGATCTCGTGCTCAGAGCAGCTGCAGACCGCTCAGAGCAGGGGAAAACAAGTTGCTTACAAGAAATTCAGTGTCTGGGGCCCATAGCCCCCAACAATCCCTGGGCTGGTGGTCCTGGGTTCTATAGAAAGCAGGCTGAGAAGCCATGGGGAGCAAGCCAGTAAGCAGCACTCCTCCATGGTTTATTCATCAAATCCTTCCTCCAGGTTCCTGCCCTGTTTGAGTTCCTGTCCTGACTTCCTCTGGTGATGAATAGCAGTGGGAAAGTTCAAGTCAAATAAACACTTTCCTCCCCAACTTGCTTTTGATTATGGAGTTTTCATCATAGCAATAAACCCCTAAGAAGCTTTGGGATTCAGTGAAAAGAATCAGTAAACTCCAGAGACTGCAAATGGGTGTATGAAGCCTGGCATCCCACCCCTTCCTCCGACAATGCCCACCAAGGTGCAACATGCACAGAACCAGCAGCAAGTGAGTGGGAGAACTCAAGCCCTTCGCTGGGGCTGGCACTGACTTCTGTGTGGTTTGGAAGTACTGGGGATTTGGTGGGACCAGTAGTGAGGAAGGATAAGGATCTGAGGGTAGAAAACTGCCCTTTGGGAAATTAAATATTTACATTCGCTTTCTCCAAAATTATATTTTTGACTTTCCCACAAGTGCAGGAAAATTGCAGGCTGACAACACATACTGTGTGCATGATGGGTTCTGTCTGCTCGGAGGGAGCTGAACGCAAAATGAAAGCAACCGATGGCAACCCCCACCTCAAAAGCAGTCAGGGCACACGTTAGCCTTTGCGAATTCATAGCTGTTGTCTATAAATGAACGTCTTAGATGTGTGAGAAAAGACAATTCATTTGCTAACAGTTTCCAGAACTCACTTAGAGAGTAGATACCAGAAATCTAAAGCTAGCCAACTTCCCTAATTTCTATTTTTTAGGCTTAGTTTTTATTGTAGTATTTTATGCGTATGAATATTTTTGCCTGCATAAAGCCCGTGTGTACCACGAGCTCATGGAAGTCAGGGGATGGTGTCAGGGTCCCTGGGGCTGGAGTTAGAGTCAGTTGTGAGATACCATGTGAGTGCTGGGAATTGAACAGGTCCTCTGCAAGAGCAGCAAGTTCTCTTAACTGCTGAGCCATCTCTCCAGCTCCAAGGACCCTTTCTAAGACATGGGAGAGGGTAGCCAGTAGCCTAGTTAGTGCTGCTCAGCAGCTCGAGAGAGGCAGACATAGTGATCATTGCATCTCTTCTTCCATTTGTGTTCCTTGATCTTTCTCTCCCACGCATGCTTCTATTGCAAAGTCTGGCTTATTGTTTCAGCCAGTCCCAGGGCAGCTGGTATTCCTCGGGCACCAACACTCTATGCAAATTGACTACGCTGGAGTGGAAACCTTAAGACTACTGGAGTTCTACAAAAAAAAATAAAAAATAAAAAAAAATTAAAAAATAAAAAAAAACTAGCACACCTCAGAAGAACACAATAGACAGATGAGGTGGCGTCAGAGCACGGGGACTAGAGATTGTTGATAGTTTGTGTAAAACAAAAAGAAAACCAGGATGTTTCTCATCTCGAAGTTGCTATACATTTCCGTACCTCCCTGTGAGTCTAATCTGCCCTTTAAGAATGCACACTTGTGCTTTGGCGTTGACTTCCTGGCCCAGGTCAGCTGCCCAGTCAGGCCAGCTGGGTCAGGTAAGCCATCAGTCTCCGCCAGCCCTGAAGTCCCACACAGGGACACATCACCCTCTTCTGTATCAATTCCTTTCCAGGGATGGGCCAGCTGCCCTGTGAGACATGCTGACTTGTTTCTGTGGGGTCCCGAGGCTGTCTGGAGTGAGAAGAGCAAGAGTCCAGGAAGCATCATAGCCCTGGCTCTGCTGTGCCTGTTCATTGAGCAAGAGATTGAGAGGCTTCCTGCCTTCCTACAGGGCCGCAGCATATGCATGCAGGAGGGTGGGCCTGGGAAATGAGGTCAGGAAGACATATCTCAGAGCAGGAGAGCTAGAGGAACCCAGCGGGTGAGAGTGTTGAGCTATTTAAAATACTGTCGTCCAAGAAGAGCTAAGAGAAGACATGGATAAGAAGGAGCCTATGGGACTAAATAGAAACACTGGAACCCCCACTGTCTCAGGGGCATCTTCTCCAACATGGTTGGGGGGGCTCTCAGAGCACAGGGTAGGAAGTTTGGATGTAGCCATGGTTCTTCACAATACCCACAAGAAAGCAGACCTTCAAAGAACCCCTCCATTCTCAGGAGGCCCATACAGCACTGAGCCAGGCTGTCTGTCCCTGTCGTTAATAATTTGGCTTTCTTTCCACCTTCTTTCCCCATCAGAAAGAGGTGGGTGAGCAGGCGGCCTCCTGATCCCACCACCTCTCAGGGAGCTGTGCTTTAGTGTGCATGAATTTGCATTTAAATAGAGAGCACAGTCCATTTGCTAAGGTCCATTTTGGTAAGTGACAAATTCCACAATGGCAATGCATTACTTACAACCAATCAGGAGGGAAATATCACCATGGAGTGCCCTATATGCCCTGGGACAGAAGCCAACGTGTAACATGTATGAGTCTTACTACATCAGCCTCAGTGGATGGCGAAGAGGTCTAAATCCAACTCTACAAAACATTTAATGCAAAGCCTGAAACTTTAGGGTTATAAACTTTGATTCGTGGGTCGGGAAGAGGGATCACTTTAGATATTCACGTATCCTTCGGTCTCTTCCACCCTTGACAGCGAGAATCAACTCTGGAAGCCCTGGAATAAGCGTGCAATGTGTGTGTGTGTGTGTGTGTGTGTGTGAGAGAGAGAGAGAGAGAGAGAGA
>LOEQ01012163.1:16526-26944 GCA_001685075.1 Bramus lutescens
GAGAGAGAGAGAGAGAGAGAGAGACCTGTGTTCAGGTGGGAATCAGAGGACAAACCTTGGCACCTCTCCTACTGCCTTAAGACAGGCTCTCCTGTTGTTCACTGCTACTGTGTAAGGCAAGCAGATGGACCCGCTGCCAGTTTGTCTCCCTCTCCTGTCTCTGTTGTTGGAGTTGCTGGGTAACAGAGCGGAACTAAGGTCCCTGCCTTTATATAGTACTGGGGATCCGAACTCAAGTCCTCACGTTTGCACAGCAAGGCCCCTTTCCTACTGAGCCGTCTTGGCCCTGGAGTGTTGAACACACACTCGCTTGGTGGGGTTCAAGACAGAGTTGTGTCGCCCCTGAGGCATGAGACCCCAGAAGCAGCATGGTGTGGACTGCTGCACAGGGTGATATATCCCCTGTGGGTTGTTAGCGTTCAATGACAAAGTATCCAGAGCCTTTGCCAGCTCACAGAACAAGCTCCGTGAGCAGCAGCTGGGTTCGAGGTACTTCCCTATGTTCGTGATAATAAGTTCACTTCATGGCTCTAATCATCAGGACATTCGGTGTCGGATGTATAAAAAAATTTCATTCTTTCCTCCGCAGGTTTCTAGTGTAAAATGTGGCTTTTGGCATAAATATCTCACAAGAAAGGTAATTTAAAAAAAACGGACTAGAGAGATGGCTGGGTAGCTAAAAGCACAGGCTGCTTGCTCTTCCATAGGACCAGAGTTCAGTTTCCAGGACCCACATCAGGCAGCTCACAACACAACTGCCTCCAACTCCAATTCTAGGGAATGGGAGCCTCTCTTCTGGCCTCTGCAAGCACCTTCACATGCGTGTGCACATACACAGACATACACATTATTTTTAAAATATTATTTGAAAAAGTACACCTATTTTTTTAAAGTTGATTAGATTTGTTGGCAATGCAAGTTAACACAACGCATTGTCTACTCTGACTCCTCCCATCCCCCATCTCCTCCCTACAAGTTATTTTTTCTACATTCATGCCTTTTTGTCTTGTTTTGTGACTCTCTGATTGCAACAAGGACTCGCTATATTTGGAAATATAGACTTTATCTCAACACTCAAATAGTTGTGAATGGTCAACAAAAATAGAAATAAAGAGGTGAGTTTATGGAGAGATGGCTCAGTGCTTAAAAGCATTTGTTGCTCTTGCAGAGGACACAGGTTCAGTTCCCAATGCCCACCTGGTGATTAGAAACTGTCTCTAACTCCAGTTCCAGGGGAATTCAAGACTATCTTCTGATCTCTGTGGAGATGCAGGTGGTACACTTACATTCAGTGGTATACTTACATACATGCAGGTGGTACACTTACATACATGCAGGCCAAACACTCATATGCATAATACAAATGAATACTTTTTAAAAAATTCACAAGCTAGAAGAAAATTAAGATTTTTATTTTTAACTTATTTATCTTCAGGTGGGTGAAGCTTAATAGCAAAGTGATGGTCTAGCATTTGGGAGGCCTTGAGGTCAGTTCCTATAATACCAATAAAACACAAATAAGCAATGTGAAATGCCAGTCCTTAAATTCAGGACAGTGTTCTAGGTGAGTCATGTGTCCCGGTTACTTTCCCATTGCTATAATGAGATGCTATGACCAAGGCAACGTTCAGAAGGAAGAGTTTATCTGGGACTTAGTTTCAGAGGGTTAAATCCATGACTGTCACAATGAGGAACATGGCAGCAGACAGGCATGGCACTGGAACAGTAGCCGAGAGGTCTTATCTGATGAGAGAGAGACTCTCTCTCTCTCTCTCTCTCTCTCTCTAATGGGCTGGTGTTAAGCAATGAAATATAAGCCTATAAGGGCCATTCTCATTCCAACCACCACAGCATGGAAGTATGAGTTTCAAGATTCAGACATTGCCATAAGTAATTAGAGACTGTTTCCCAGAAAAATAAATAACCAAACTCGGAACTGAAAAATATGTGTATGATTCCCAGGATTACGGAGTCCACACTTAAAAGTATAAGGAAATGACTTAAACGTCTACAAAGACAAGACTCAATAGCACACAATCAGCATATTTGTGAAGAGACAGAAATAGACCTGGAAAAGACTTGGAAACTCACTCAGGCTCAATTTATATTAAAAACAATGCAAACAGTGCAATAAAATTATCATGTATGTGACTCATACACATTTAAATATGAGAGTATTATACACTGGTGGCATAATTACACCAATGCACTTTTTTTCTGCCAGTGCTGGTTATCCAATTTGAACAAATTAGAAATGAACAGAGTAAATATAATCTTGGACTCTGAAGACTTTTGGTTATGAATTTATTCTGCAGACAAGCTCCTGGAGCTATGCAAATCCACACATATGTAGAGGGAGAAACTCAGTGACCAATAGCTGTTAAATATGGTTTGGGGTTCTCAGAGGAGAGAGGTGACCAGAAGCAAGGGAGGGTAAATGAGCTCCAAGGTAGCAGCCCCATTCCACCTGAGCCCCCAATGACCTCTGGGAGATGGAAACATAAGTTTGGATGACACCCAGGACACCGAGTTCCTGAATATTGGCTCACTGTGTGAGCCGTGTCTCCTATGAGGGAACAGATCGGGGACTTCAGACATGAAGCCCACCTGACCACAGGTGGAGCAAAATGTTCTCGTTCTGAAAAGTTCCAGGCATCAGACAGAATTCTGGGCAGGGCTTGGGCAGCTAACTTTCAGAGGTGCTACCTTTAAAAGCTCAGCCTTGAGCTGTCTAGTCTCGAGTTCCTGTGCTTAAATGGACAGAATGGCATTCCCTGCCCATCCGATTTTCACAATAAAGAAAATAGTAGGTAACAGTTTTAGAACCTTGACTTATAAGAAATAGAAGCACAGAAATACTGTTTGCTAAACTCCAGTCTTCATCCAGCCTCTATGGCTGAGAAAAATGGTCACACAGACAAACCTGGGTTACACTCAGCGGGTCTCAGAATAAAAAGACAGATGTGGGACAGGGATTTAGAGGTGAGGGTGGGGGAGGGTGGCAGAGCTGACAGGGGCAGGAGGTCAAAGTAATTGGAATATGTTTTATATAAGCCTGCAAATGCTAAGAACAAATTTAAATAATTCAATTTTTCAAAATAAAGATTTAAAGAGAAAAAAATTGGCAGACAGGATGCCAAAATTCTTTCTCCAAATTTATTTGGTTAGTTAATAATCCCCTAGGTTCAAGAGTCAGTTCTGAGAGTCAGTTTGGGAGCAAGAAAATCTGAGAAGCACTGTAGGCCACCAAGGGCCCCACCCTCCACCCATCCCCCTTCAGCCCTCAAAGTTTGACTGGGCGCTGTTTCTCTTCAGGATTCCAGAAGTGAACTAACTTCCACAGCTCTGTCCTGATCTGTTCCTAACTCCAGGATTCTGAAATTGGTTTTGCATTCAGAGGCCAGGGGATCAAGTTACCTCCATGCAGCCCTGTTCACAGCTAACTTCCGGTAGAGAGAGGAATGCCCAGGTGGTTCCTGACCAGCATTATTCTGGATCTGGGCTCACCGTCCTTGCTCTACTATCAGGGTAGTTAGCCTTATTCAAGATGTTGCTCTTAACAATGTGTTCATGTGTTTTTCAGTTTATTAGCCATTTATTGCCCTTCTAAATACGTCTTTAGGGAAATTTCTTATAAATTTCTAGGTCAAAAAGTAAGCCCATTTTAAAAGTCTTGGTACATTTTCTAATGCAGCCTTCTGGAATTTTGGCTCATTGCAATAGCTGTGGTTGCTGCTTTCTATTTCTTTTTTCTGTCAAGTTAACATGTTTCTTTGAAAGCTTGATACTTTTATATGTGCTCATGTGTGTGTGATGCTCTTACACAAGCCAGAGACCAGCCTCAAGCCTTTCTCGGTCCTTCTGCATCTTGTTTGTTTGGGTTGGAACAAGATGATTCATTGGCCTAGAGCTCCCATGAACCTGTGCCCACCCTTCACACACCACCACCAGGCTGATTTTTTTTCTTTCTTTTTTGTTTAAGGAGATCAGACTCAGGTTCACATGCTCCTGCAGCAAGCACTTGACTAACTGAGCTACTGCCCTAAATACTAGTCAATTTTGATGGGTGGAAAATGTCTCTTTATTTAAAGCACTCACACACATACACACACGCACATGAGCACACATGCACACACAGGTCACTAGAATTACAGGAATTTCCATTATATCAAATCCATTCAATTTTCTTTCTTTGAAGATAGGGTGCAGAGAAGGCAGGGAAGGGCCGTCCTTTCTGCTTAACTAGCTCATGGGCTTGTTGTGGCAATAAAATGAGATCATATATTTTAAATGCTGAAGCGTGCTATGTAAATGTCAAGGAGGAAGAGAAATGGATCCCATCACCCCACTTCCGCTGAGTGCTTATGAAGCCGATTAATTACAGAGGCTCTTGCCACTTCTTGACATTTCATAGGACTATAGATAACTCACATAGATGGGCCTGAGAATCTGGGCTTTTCTGGGAAATGTGACAAAAAAAAATGGCGATGACTTCCAGGAAGTCTTCCATCCCTTGAAAAAGATCAGTTGGCCCAAGTCTCTGAGCAAAGGCAGAATCGGGAATCCCATTTCTGAGAATGCCAGAGGCGAGAGGTGACCTGAGCCTAGATGAGGGCTTAGCTTTCAACATGATTGACAGCAGCTGGCTGGACCCTCACCATTCTTGCTTCATAAGCCTTCAACTCCAACCCAGAGTTCCTGGCTTCAGAAAAGAAGATCGGCTATTTAAAGAAAATATTTTTGAGGCTTTAGGAGGCCTGCATGTGCCTGATCACATTTGTTTCTTATTTAAATTTTAAAATCTCCTTCTGTAGCCCTGAAGCCAACACCTCCTGAATTTACCCATGTCCTTTTCCCACTGTTCACACACACACACACACCTACACATAAGCACCCTTCCACATACACAAAAAGGGGCCAATCCCAGATTTTAGTTCTCAGAACAGATGGGCAAGCCTCCAATGTCTCCCTCTCACCTTCTTGTGTTCTTTGACTACAACCCATATTTCCCCATCACCTTAGGGTCTTTGCACTTGCGTTGGCCCCTCTGAAGCCTTCAGGATCATCTGTCTAGCTTCCTCACTTTCATCCGACAATTGGACATCCTCCAGGGTTCCTAAACCACCCAGGGTCACACCTCCAAGCTGTTCCTGTCTGGGATCCCTCACCGGATACACACATCTAGATACTTACACCAACTCTGCATTCTTCCCTGTTTCTCGTCTGTCTCTGTGGTCCAGGAGGAAAGCTACATGAGGATAGAAGATAGAGCATCAATCTCTTGTCTCAGCCCTATACACTACCAACAGCATCCATCAGAGGGGACAATGGGTAGAAGATGCTTCGTGCATCTGGGGAGATGGCTCAATTAGTCATGTGTTTGCTGAGCTCATTCCTCAGAGAACATGTGGAAAAGCCATATGTGGTGGTGTGTACTTACCTGTAATCTCAGTGGTGAGAAGGTAAAGACAGAAGGATCCCTAGACTGTATGGCCAGACAGTCTGTCCAAATCAACTAGCTTCAGGTCTCAAGAATAAGGTGGACAGACCTCAAGGAATGACCACGAACCTGAGGAATTTCAGGTCATAAAGGCTGACCTCTAGCTTCTATATGCTTGCACATGCACACACATACATGCTTCTGCACACGCATGCACATATCTGCACACACACATGCTTTCATATACAGACATTCATCCACACATACATATGCCCATGTACATATAGTTATGCATCTGCACACATACACACATGTACATACAGATATGCATGTACACACACCACACATAAAGATACACATCTGCATACACACGCACATACAGACTTCCATCTACACACACATACATCTATACATGCACATGCAGTCTATAAGAATATCCCCTATTCATAGATTAATAGGTATTTAATCACCCGCATTATATAATTTCAAATTCTAAGCTCAGCTCAGACCTGACAAACATTATATAAAACACGTCCATTCCATCGACAATGGTTTATTAAGTGCTTCTTTGGTGCTAGTTGCTATATAGAAGCTGAAATTACAGATATGTATAACACAAAGTCTCTGGGTAGCCAGCAAAGTGACGAAGAATAAATAATCAGTGCATTGGCAGACAATAACAACCTCAAAGACATAGATGATAAAAATATAGAAAAATATGAAGAATGATAGAAACTTGTCCATGGGTACAGATGAGGCATAGGAATGTACCTAATCATGGGTATCAGTGAAACTGAATATGCATTAGCATTTCCAGCATCACCTAGCCAGCCCCAGGGTCCCATGGTCACGCATGCATTGTCCGTATCCTGAAAATACTTAGCCCAGGGTCCTACAGCTGTACATCACTACCTAATCTATGCGCATGGGCTGCATGGCTGCGTAAGTCTCTGTACACATGCGCTAAGTCCCTTCAAAAAGTGAGCCCCGCTGTTCCTGGCTCTCTCCACCACATCTCTTTCCATGGCAGGCCTTCACGAACCCCTCTCTTTGCACACCCTATGAATCAACTTCCAGCGTGCGTTTATTGTTCGTGGTGGCTCATTCTCCCAAGCAGCTAAACTACAACAGGTGAAACTCTGAATACGGATGTAGAGACAGATATAAGCATGACAGATGGCTCATAAGTTTTAGCCAGCTAGGCTGATGAGAGGTGCTAGTTTAGAGCAAGGAACAATGAAGGTCTCTGTTAAAAATGATGCTAAAAGGAGAACGGAATGAAGCCTGTAGGGAGATGAATAGGTGGAGCATTGATCAGAATTAACACATTGAAGGAACCTCATTATATGCAGTTCAATGATTAGACTGTAGGTGACAGTACAGGTATTTTCTTTGGAGCCACAAACCAGCTCCCAGATCATGACAAGGAGACTTAGTTTTGAATGCTCATCCTAGCTTAGGCTCAGTTCTGGCTAGCTCTTCTAATTTAAATTAACCTGTTTCTATTTATATACCTTTTGCCTCTGGGTTTTTTTTACTTTTCTTTCCATTCTGTAATTCTTACTTTTACTGCTTCTCGTGTGATGTGAGAGAATGCTCTTGTACATTGTAAGGATTAGTCACTCGTATTAGTTTAATAAAATGTTGATGGGGCAGTAGCCAGGCAGGAAGTATAAACAGGGTGACCAGACTAAGAAAAATCTGGGAAGAGGAAAGGCAACGCATCAGTCACAAGCCATATGCAGAGGAAGCAAGATAAGAATACCTTACAGAGAAAATGTACCAAGTCAGGTGGCTAAACATAGACAAGAATTATGAGCTAATTTTAGTTGTAAGAGCTAGTTAATAATAAGCCTGAACTAATAGGCCAAACAGTTTATAATTAATATAAACCTCTGTGTATTTCTTTGGGACTGAATGGCTGTGAGACAAAGTGGGACAGAAACTTCTGTGAACACTCATGTCTGGCTGGCTGGCTAGCAGAAGCCTCGCTTCTGATCTTGGGTGTATCCCTCTCATTCCTCTTCTCTCTCCTTCTTCTCTCCTCTCTTTTTGAGCCTAGATTCCACCTCCTGTTTGTTCTCTCTGACTGCCAGCCCTGCCTAGCCCTCTCTTTGCCTAGCTATTGGTCGTTCAGCTCTTTATTAGACCAATCAGGTACCTTAGGCAGGGAAGGTAAAATAAATGCAACACATCTTTACATGATTAAGCAAATGCAGCATAAACAAAAGTAGCACATCTTTACAGTGTTAACAAAGGCAACAGAAACAAATGCAACACACCTTTACACAAAGTAATATTTCATAGCATAAATAAATGTAGCATATCTTTACAGTGTTAACAAAGGCAGCAGAAACAAATGCAACACACCTTTACACAAAGTAATATTTCATAGCATAAATAAATGTAGCATATCTTTGCCTAGTTAAAATAATACCTCATAATGGGGGTAGTAGAGTGTACTGCCAACAGGAAAGAGATGATTTTCATCCCCCCTTCATTCAGATGAAGCAATAGCCCAGTATAAATAGGGGACCCATGGGCCTCTGGTCCTGTTTTGTAGCAGAAAAAATGATGCCTAGAGAGAAAGGATGACTTCCCTGAGGTCACATCCACCTAGTTGAGAAAGATACTAGCTCTGCTTGCAGCCTGGAGTCCCTTTATCCATCAATCTATATTTATGTTCAAAAAGAGGGTTACATCCATGATGTTTAATAAAAAAAATGGTTCTGCTCACATTTAACATCAAAAGCACATATTCAAATCCACCAACTAAACCCTTTACCGCTAGTGCAAGCTCTAAGCAAGTAAAAATAGCCAAGAAATACAGGTTGCAGCATTCAGGGATATAAGGGGAACTCTGCGTGTTGTTACTTTTGATTGGTTTTTGCTTTCAATTAAAACTCAGGAAATAATCTTCCCCAGTTAAGAGAAGAATCAAGAATGCATAAGGATTGAAAGGGCCAGCCAGCACACCAGGTAAGCCGAAAGTGAACCCTGATAGCAGCTTTATTTTAGAGAAATAGGACACATCCTCAATTATGTCAAAATAAGCACAGCCATTAAAAACGTGAATGTTAATAAAAAACGTTGGAAACGCCACAGGGAAAAGTTTACGATGTGTTTCCTAACCCCTGCCATGTTGGTGCCTGTTCAATAATTCCAAGAGCTGAGACCTTGTAGGCACCATTAGCAAAACCCAACTTAAGCAGTGCCGTTCACACAGAGCAGGACGGAATGAGGGGACCAGGGCAGGGACATTTATAAAAACAAATGAACAAGAACACATAAAAGCGAAGAACGTTTCTTCATTGCAGACTGCAAGGAGGAAAACACACTCACACACACACACACACACACACACACACACACACGTAAAAGTTTGGTTGTGTGTAATTCACTGCTCTCCCCAGTACACTGACACAGTCATGGAGTTATTATAGAAAGCACCAGAGAAAGAGCTGAAGAATTTATTACTCCAGCATGCATCTGATCTTACAAATTATATGACCCAGAGCAGGGCAGGTCCCTCTCTGGGCCTCATTTTCTAGAACTATTAAAGAGATTGAACCCTGTGATCACCATGGCCTTTGAATATTTTTCTGACCTCGGGGCTGTATTTAGAATTCTTGAAGCACGAAATTAGCCACTTTGAAAGACTTGCTACTTTGACCTAGAAACGTTCCTCAGTCCGTCCTTTGTTTTCCCATTAGAGGCGACATTTAAATAAAAATGAAAGAGAAAACTGCTCCTTTTCCAGGCCGTGCTATTTGTGCGCCTTATGAGGGGAGTGGTTATTGGGCAAAGAGCGCAGCTCCCCTGGAAGCCAGGGAAACAGGCACTTTTCCTCCCTCTAGTGGGAATGGAGCGGACTGCCGCTCACTGGTTCAGTCACCCCTCAGACTACAAGCACAAAGGCCAGCAATGGGTAGGTTTTCCACTGCAGCGTCGGGCGCACAGCACGTCCTTAAAGGAGTTCCTGATCAAAAACGGAGCACAGCAAGGCAAAGGAGAATTAGGCCCGTGCATGCTCTTCCGATAGTACTCACGGGGCCAAAGGAGATGGTTTGCCTCTAGTTTCTGTCCTTCCATATCCTAAAATCTGTTCCTGTATGCAAATCGCGAGCACAGGAGTGAGGCCTACAAGCAATAGTGGCTGGGCAGAGCCTAACACTCTGGAAAACAGGAGTGTGCCCTTCAGAGGACTGGGGAATGGGGGGAGATGGGAGTTTCAGCTCAGTTTTCCATGTATCTCCTTGACGAGATCTTCTGTTTTTACTTCTCTGGGACCTTAGTGGACACCCTAAACCAAGCCATTTACCCCTGCCTGGGTTTATCTCACAAATCTCTGCCCATTGCAGAAGGATCATCGTAAAGAAGGCAGCTACCCACCTGAGTTTATGTCCTGTCTCCCCACTGAAAGGGGATGACAAAGATGACATCAGCAAGTAGGTCACAATTAGTGGCAGTCTCATGTACACAGGGCTGGCACAGAACTTGCTTTGTTGTCATAAAAGCCACAGCTCTCACCTTAAAGGAAATGAGTAATAGTTTATTCTGAAGCCACTGTGAATGACCACTGCGTGGGAACACAGAGTTAAGTAACTCCAAATTCCATGTTCCAATGTGGAGGTGGTTTCACAGGGTTTTTGTAATGAACAGAACAAAGAAAGTCATAAATCAAGGTGAGGTTAAAATACATTGGGGAGAGGGAAATGAGAGAAACTTTTTTAAAAAAATTGTTTCTGTTGAGCTCTACATTTTTCTCTGTTCCCCTCCCTTACTCTCCCCTCCCCTTCTACTCTCTCCCATGAGCCCCATGATCCCAATTTTCTCGGGAGATCTTGTCTTATTTTACTTCTCATGTAGACTAGATCCATGTATGTCTCTCTTAGGGTCATCTTTTGCCACGGACCGGCTCTCGGGAAGCTCAACGACCGAGGGAGAACAAGGGTGAAGGCTCGAGGAGAACTCAGGA
>LOEQ01012164.1:14243-25163 GCA_001685075.1 Bramus lutescens
AAGAAGAAGAAGAAGAAGAAGAAGAAGAAGAAGAAGAAGAAGAAGAAGAAGAAGAAGGATCCCAAGAGGTTACTTAAGAAAGGAAGTGACAAAACGAACACTATTTAACAAGAAATATTAAACAAATTCATATCTTCCAGCTTAACAATATATGGGGGGCAGGGGGGCAGGGAAGAGGCCCTGAATCATGTCAATATAATCAGTAGAAGAAAGTCCAGAAAAGTCTTCCAATGATGGTGTCCCAATCTTGGTTTTTGTTTTAGGGATTTGGGCTTTCATAGTGTGTATGTTAGAGGATGGGGAGTTTCCTTTTGTTTAGAGATAAGGCTTTCTGTATCCCAGGCTGGCCTTGATATGTAGCTTGAACTTATGATCTTCAACTGCCAGCATCACAGCAGCACATCACTGACCCTACGCATCCAACAAACCCAAGACTCTACATGTGACAGGCTAGCCCTTTCATGACTGTGCTACACCCTGTCTCCTGCCACACCCTCTGAGGCTCCTGATCTCGGCTTTTCCATTGCAGTTTTGTGTGCTTTGTTTTATATCCCAGACTGGCCTCAAGTCTGATGTCTCTCCATCCTTCCATCCCCTGATCCTTCCTTATCTCCCCCACAGATAACAGTTGTTTGGCACCAGGCCCAGCAGGTCTTGGCATCTCAAAGATGGCGATAAAACTCATTTTCTTTGCAGGTCTCTAACAAGTCAAACAAAATCATTATAAAGATTTTGTTGATGAATAAAGTATTCCCAGATGATAAGAAGAACAGCAGGTTATTATTGCCTTCCATGGCCTGTGCCAAGTAGTGCAGGATTAAGGGTCCTATTTGTAATAGGAGCATCCTTCCCCTGAGTGACTGCCAGCTCTACACTCAACAAGAACAATACACACTACTCACAGAAGTGGCTGGAAACACAGGTTTTTTAAAGAGAAAAAAATCCCCACCAAAACCTGAAAATTCACGTGACAAAGCAACTCAGAGGTCATGTTCTGTCATGCAGCTTCCTATACTAACAGTAAGTCACTTTCTTTACGATTGACTCAAAATCAAAACTACGAAATAAAATGAGGAGAAACTAATGTCGCATATGCAGTTAATCTCTGCAGTAAGGTACCACAGATTTAAAGGGTTGGGGGTTCTTATAGTACTGCTACTGTCTCAGAGGGAACAAATGAATATATTTATATTACATTATTATATCCAAGTCATCAGGCAATGGAAAGTACTTATTTAAAGGTCCCCAAAAATTTTAAAGGGGGAGGAAGAGAAGGTGCCTGCTGTCAAGGAACTTACAATCTCCAAATTGAACAAAGTAACTTCCTTCATCAATGCCAGTCACCTCCATAACCTCCATCTGCCACCAAAATTAACTGAGCGCCAGGATGGGGACATTCTAAGGCTCTCCATGTCTGTCCTTGTGGTCTGAATGTGAAATTCTCCCTATAACCTCTTGTGTTTAGGCACTCCCTCCACAGCTGGTGGCACTAGCCTGAAAAGTCTGGAACCTCTGGGATGTACGTTTACCTGGGAGATGTGCGTCATTAAGGACATGGCTCGGGAGTTACTAGACCTGGCTCCAGTTCCAGTGTTCTATGCGTTCTGTCCTCAGGCTAAGGTCTGCCCAGCCATCTCAACCTCTCCTGGCAAGAGCCACTCTNAGGCAGTGCTCTGAGGAGACCTGCTAAGGTTACCAACAACGAGCCACAGAACACGAACACGGAGACGGTCCTGGATCATCCAGATGGTCTCACTTTAAGTTAGAGGGACCAGTGTTGAGAGAATGAGTCACTTCACTGCTGGCTTTGAAAGGGCAAACCAGAGAAAGGTCTCTCTAGTTGCTGAGAATCTGCAGGGACAATCCATAGAGAAATGCAACTTCTACCATAACCACAAACAAGCAGATTCAGTCAACAAGCCCAGGAGTCCAGGAATTCTTCTTCCTGACTCCTAGGTGTCAAATCTCTTGAAACCTAGGACCATCAACAAAGCAGTCCCAGCTTCTGATCCACAGAACTAAGCGGCAAGTGTTTCTGAAACCCACTAAATACTGTGTGAATTTGCTACAGCAGCAATATAAAAATCAAATTCTTCTAACGACCCCAAAAAGTTAGCACTCTCTATTCTACATAAGAAAAAAGAAAATAGCACTAGAAAAATTAAAGACCATGCTTAAAAACATGCATGTGTTTAATAGTAATAATAGAGTACTTTATTATAGACAAGAAAGCTAATATTTATAACGTGAAGTAAAACCTCCAGGTTCAATCTGGCTGAATTTCAGCTAACATAACAATAATTTTTTTTTCAAGTTAAAAATAAAACAGTTTAAAACATATACACTTTCAATCAGTAGGGTACTATAATGTCCTTATGCAAGAATGTACACAATGACCTATTTTACTAAGAAAGTCAAAACTATTTAGTTACTTTTTCAAGATACTCAATAAAAAGGATAAATTTTAATGTAAATTCAGTTGTCATTTTATTCCATTTTAAATAAGGTATCATAGAAAGAAAACAAGGTGGGGCTAGGGAAACAGCCATGCGTGCCTACACAAACATGCTTGCCGTGCAAACGTGGGGGCCCAGGGTGGGATCAGCAGCACCAGTGTGCAAAGCTGAGTGTGCACACTTGCAGTCCCCGCACTGGACAGCAGATGGGTGGGTTGCTCAGAGCTCACTGGCCAGTCTGGCCAAGCTGGTAAGCGCCAGGTCCACTGACTCAAAAAGGGGAGAATAAGGAAGACATCTCATGTCAACCTCTGACCCCCACAGGCACAAACACATACAGATACACACACAAAGATGTACACAGAGACATTATACACAAGGAAAAAAAAACAGGTTTAAGGGATTAGAAGAGCCATATGGTAGTTTTAAAGAAAAACAAAGTAAGAATTGGCATCAATTATATCCCACTTCTCAGTCTCATACTCGCCTGTCAAGACAGCAGAATTCCAGATACAGACAATGAAAGAACAAAGAGATACCAAGAACACTATGCAGATCAAAACTGGGGTCTAATATTTATTTTACACAACAGAAAAATACATGTAAATACCCACACACTGATTCTCAAAGGATTCCCCCCCAAACTTTAAGGATTAAGGATTTTCAAGTCTCTGGTCTTTAAAAGACTCATTTTTTTTAAATCAACTCTGAGCTGGAGAGATGGCTCAGAGGCTAAAGCACTGCCTGTTCTTCCAGAGGTTCTGAGTTCAGTTCTTGCCAAGCACATGGTGGCCCACAACTTCCATTATGAGATCTGATGCCTTCTTTTGGTATGCAGGCATACATGCAGGTATAATACCATATATATAATTAAAAACTGTATACATAATAAATATTTTTTAAAAATCAACACAGTGACTAGAATGCATAAGACCTGAAGTTCAATTCCTGCCACTACAGGATAGAGACAGAATTGGTTCAGAAACATTACAACATTACCAGTCAGGAGCAAAAGTAAAAATGGAAAAAAAATACTAGAAGGAAAATCTCAATTCTCTACATGTATGCATGGACTTATTAACTTACTAATTCTCTAGGGTTAATGTCTTCTTGTCTGACATTTAACAATAAAGTCACCAATTCCAAAAATAAGGCGCAGACACCAAGGGAGGACTGCAGTCATGTCATATGTAACTTCCTCCTCAATTGCCCAATCTTACCTGACCACCACATAATTTAACTTATTTTGCTAAATGAGCATGTATGTGATTGTATGTATGAATGATATATACTCATATTTCTAGTAAACTAATTCTAGCTCAAAAAGAAACCCCACAAAATTTAAATCTAGCCAGAATTTACTGTTTGTTGTTTGTTTGTTTGTATGTATGTATGTATGTATAAAGAGAAAGAAAAAGAGAGAGAGAGAGACAAAGACAGAGAGAGATACAGAAAGAGAAAGAGACACAGAGAGGGAGTCCATATGCCACAGTGCACATGCAGAGGTCAAAGGGCAAACCATTCTGCCATATGGGTCCTGGGAATTGAACTTGGGTCATCTAGCTTGGTGACAAACTGTTGAACCATCACACTCGCCAAAGAATTACTAGCTTCCAATACTGTCACTCTATTTTAAAGCTTCATACTACCTTCATCTTAGAGAATTATACAAATGCACCAGCATCAATCATGAATCTGCACGTGTCCCAAGGTTAATTAGCCATGCCCGTTTTTAGTTTCTCAAAGGCTAGCTGCACACTGAGTACAATTCAGAACACACAGAGCAGACACTGAAACTTTTTTAACTTGTAAACCCAACAAGACCGAACAGGGTTGAAGGAGAATCTAGGGAGAGTTTTGGCTGTGTTCTAGTTCAGCTGAGTTGGAAGTGGTTTTCACAGATGCTTATTGTACTATTTTACAATGTCATTTAAATATAACATACATTCTCCTGTGTGGATCTTGTATTGCAGAATTTGAATAAGTAAGGTGATAGATGACAACTGATTATAAATGGCTACAAAATTTAGTTAGAAATATAGAAATAAGATCATGAAAACCATTTCTTCTCACACATTAATTCTACTTCCCGCATACATTTCTAGGTACATTGGTATTTTTGATCAGAAAAAATAATTTCTAGACATTGTACTTATACAGGAGGACAAGAATGTAACAATCAAGAGAAACTGGAACCTCCTAAAACACTAAGCTTTCAAAACTAAATTTACTTTAGTAAGCTATACAGAAAAAAATACAACTAATACAGATGGTTTTGTCTGTTCTGGTTTCAAATTCATTGCTAGGCAACTCTGTAAAATCCTAAGGCTAATTCAAAGCTTAGGGTATTAGCTTATGGAGCATATACTATTTTTATTTTTAATTAAGGTGGGTATAAATATGATACAGGAGACTGGAGTCCATAGAGGTTGCTAGGTCCCCTGGAACTGTGGTTACAGACATTTTGAGCCATGCTAGTGGGTGCTTGGAATGGAATTAGGGCCTTCCAGAATAAGAACTCTTAACTACTGAGCCATCTCTCCAGCCAAGCATAGACCTATAAGTCCATCCAATTGTTTGTCTTATCTCTAAACATTGGCCAAAAATGAGCATCACAAATCAGTTTGTAATCTAAATCGTCTAATATTTTCTTTTTCTATTACAGTTATCAATCTCACTTCCAACACTTCCGGTTTTGTGTGTGTGTGTGTGTGTGTGTGTATGTGTGTGGAGGGAGCACTGAATATTGGGGAGTGGTGTGCACACAACATATATATGTAGGTATGGACACCTGTGTGCAGCACAGAGGAGAGCACCAGGCATCTGCTCTAGCAATCCACCCCGCTGCTCTGACAGGACCTCTGATTAGACACATAGTTAGGCTGGCAAGTCAAGCACTGGCAGTCCCTGTTATCCCTGTTTCCACCCCACACGGTACTAGGTATAGGCATGCATGGCCACACCAAGCTTTTTTTATTGTTTTCCTTCTCCTTAATGTGGTGATGGAAATGAGAATCCAGGTCCCTGAGCTCGAGCAGCAAACCTTTCAGCTCCTGAGCCTTCTGCCCATCCTATCTGGTGTTGTCATTTAGTAAATAATGACTCCAACACCTTTTTTTTAATAAAGTCCAGAGGATTATAGGCTAAACCATCTAAGTTTGATCTTATGATCAAAAACTGTCTTTAAGAGCTCTTCTGCTCTTGATATAAAGAAAATGTATTAGTTTTGTTTGTCTGTTTCTCAGACAGTGTCTCACTGTGTAGCCCTGGCTGGCCTGGAACACTGTTTGTAGATTGCACTAGCCTCCAACTCACAGAGATATGTACGCCTCTGCACTCTGAGTGGTGGGATTAAAGGTGTGCATCATCACAGCTGGAAATACTATGACAATTTAAAAATATCTGCTAAAAGACATCATTCCAAGTTGGAGTGCTTAGCACTAAAACAAGAAAACTAACAAGTGTGGGCACAGACAAACGGAGCCTGGGCACACTGGTGGTAGAAATGTAAATTAGAAAACAATATGGAAGTTCTTCAAGATATTAAAAATGGGACTGCCAAATGGCCCATCAATCCCTCCTCTGGATCAATCCAAAGGATATGACATCAGTATGCCCAAGGAATTTGTGCATAGCCTTGTGTGGCAGGGTCACTAGGATGTAGGCCATTCACAACCTCACTGTGTACAGTGACATATATTCAGCCATAAAAAGAATGAAGCTAGGTCATCTGTGAGTACATGGATAGAACTAGAGATCAAAACACGTCCTCAGTCAGAAAGCAAAAAACTGCATTACCTCAGATGCAGGTGAAATGAAGCTTATGTCACATGCACACACACACACACACACACAGAGAGAGAGAGACAGAGACAGAGAGACACAGAGACAGAGAACACAGAGAGGGAAGAGGGCTGAGGAAGGCTGACTGCTGAGCACTCACACACAGCACACAGGAAGAAAAGGTCTGATGTCTTTATTACACAGATGGACGATGATAACACCATGTGGAGTCCTTTAAGGCAGAAGCATTGACCAGAAAAAAAAGGCTAATGTTTTAGAAGATAAGTAGATTTAGTCTGATTTAAGCATTATCCTATATAAATTAAAGTATCAAGTGATATCTATTACAGTGTTCAACTTTATACTTTTAAGTACTAATTCAAAATAAAGAGCACTTGCTACATATCAACATTTAACAGTTTCCAGAGATTTCCCAGTCTGGTTTTGTTGGTGTTCCCATCCCCAACCTGCCCTTCAAAGAGTTGTTAAAAATATCTGATAAAGGTAACGGCAGGTTGACCTGACCCATCAGACTCCAACTTAGCTTTTAACACCTTCACATTAAGGTTAGCAAATGTGTGTTTGTACACAGTCTGTCAACCTCATAGACCAGCCTTGAAGGATAGTTTTCCTATAATATAAATTTCACTTCTGGCAATATAACCTGAGGTGACAATTCCATGCAAACAAAGGCATCATATGAAGAAAGACAGAATCCACTTATTCACCTCATACCATAGGATGCTGTTCAAATACTATCTCTTTTATAAATGAAACATTATATGCACATCTAAATAATATTCACCTGTTTGGGGTCTCACAACTCTTACAGCACTACAGGAGGAGGCTGAGGTAGAAGCATTCCAAGTCCAAGGTCAGCCTGCGCTACATGGTCGAAGAAAAACAACAGAAAAATGAAATTCTTTACCCTGATGTAACTAAATGGGAACTGTGGTATAGAATGTGTGAAGAAATAACATACTAAATCTCCTAAGACTGTAAAAAAATTAGAAACCCCACTAGTGTTTATACTCCTATCATTTCCCAACAGCACTCAATGCATGTGTATAATCTTTCACCTGCCATCCCAAGTGTTTCCTTATTGTTCCAACTTTAAACACCTATCTTGTCTCTTCTTACGGAATATGCTCCTCCTAAAAAGCATATTTTTCAGCCCGATCACCTAGAACGAGTGAGAAATTCTCCCACAGAACCTACAGCATTGGTCTTTGGAAGATGCATTCATCTACTGAGTATTCATTTATTATCCAGACAACAAAGTCAAGTTGAGCACCATACAATGCTGTGGCTGAAAAGTGCATTTCACCGTGAATGAGAAGCACAGCAGATAAAGCAAAACTGGGATTTCAGGATTGCTACAAGTTCTGTTGGCCACCTATGTCAGGATCCTCAACAGCTCAATGGATGCTTACAGGTTTCTGTGGCCATCACACCCTCCACAGAGACAGTTACTTGGGGGCATCTCTAACCAAGCTTCAAGGGGAGTACAATTCATGCCCGGGTCAGAAAGATACAACAATGTCCTTAGCTGTCTTTTAACTCTAAAACAGAATTGTGAGCATATGCATGAGAGAAAGAGAGACAAAAACAGAAACCATGCCACAGCGTGTACTGAGGCCTGAGGCCAACATGCAGGAGTGAGTCTTCTCCTTCCTCCACATGGGTCCCAGGGATCCAGCTAGATCTTCCAGCTTGCCAAGAGCCACCATCACCCACTGAGCCATCTTGCCAGCCCCTCTCCTTTGTTTTTAAATCTCCTTTGTTTTACACTATCCACATTCAATTTACAGTGAACAAATACTAGGTTAGTTTAAGAAATGAGTGAATAGTTACATAAAGTTTTTATATTTTCACCCTCTCTAAATATTTCTTTCTAACTCCAAATTCATCTAGTAGCCTTGAGTTTTCTTTGAAGGCATTAAAAAACAACCAATTTTAATTGCCTGTGGTACAATGTTATATACATTTTCAGGATGCCTACTTAAAAAGATCAACATAAATGCTGACAGTCAAAAAGCATGTTCATAGCAGATGAGATGGCTCAGTGGATAAAAGACACTTTCTACCAAGCTGAAGAATGCCCAAGTTGAAATAATAAAAAGGTGAACCAATTCAAGTTACCCTTTGTCCTCTGCCACTGCATCATACACACAACCAACTGACCCACCAATCAGCCAATAAATAAATATAAAAATATGCCTATTTTCAGGGTGCAGTCTCAGTTCATGAATTGTTCACTATGCAAGCAGGGACTGAGTTGGGATATCCAGCAACAACATAAAAGCAAGGAAGGTGATCCCTACAATGGGGAGGCAGAGGTCCCTGGGTCTGACTGGTCAAGGAGCTTTCAAGACAGCTCAGCTGTCAGGTGCTTGCTATCTAAGCCAGGTGACCAGGGTTCAGTCCCCAGAACCCACAATAGAAAGAGAGTTAACTCCTGACTGCTGTGTACTGACCTGCACACATGTGACACAGCATGAAAACATTCTTCCCTCTCCACCCCTGACACATACACACCTACACATATACTAAATAAATATCCACATATACATATACACATATACCAGTAGAGTATTTTAAAATTAACTCCCTGTCTTCATCCTTAGAGAAGACAAGTTTCCCCAAGGCAAACAATCCGCCGTTTTGGAATATTGTGTAAAATCACAATTTGGCCTGGTGTTTAGCTGAATAGCCACAAAGAATTCATTGAATTCACATATGAACAGAGAATTTGTTTTCAGTGCAGAGAAAGAGATGCAGGGCTTCCCACATGCTAAGGAAGTGTTCTTAGCAGTTACTGCATTAACATTAGAGACATTAAATGGATCTTTCCTGGAGAAAGACAAAGGTCCATAATTATACTCCACAGATAAATGGTATGAGTTTATTTCCACTTCTAGAGGAATCTACATCTAGATAAGAGGGTGACCTTAAAACTGAACCACCTTCATAAATTTAAAATGAATTAACCATTCATCTGTTAAGCCATAAGTGCCTGGCATTCACTCCTACCATGCTACGTTTTTTAAATTTATTTTACATCCCAGCCACAGTTTTCCCTTCCCTCCTCTCTACCTAGTCCCTCTCCTCATCCTCCTTCTGGTCCTATCCCCAATCCTCCGTTTCTGTTCAGGAAAGGGCAGGTCTCCATGAATATTAACAAACATGGCATGTCAAGTCACAGTAGGACTAAGCATGTCCCTCTGTTAAGGCTTGGCAAGACAATCCAGTATTAGAAGAAGGCTTCCAAAAGCCATTGAAAGAGTTGGAGGCAGTGACAGTCCCTGTTCCCATTGTTAAGGGTCCCACAAGAGGACTAAGCTACACAACTGTAACACATATGCATAGATCGGTCCATGCAGGGTCCCTGTTTGTTGGTTCAGACTCTATGAGCCCCTATGAGCTCAGGTTAGTTGATTCTGTGAGTTTTCTTGTGGTGTCCTTGACCCCTCTGGCTCCTACAATCCTTTCTCCTCTTCTTCTGCAGCTGTGGATCTGCGTCTGTTTCCATTAGTTGCTGGACAAATACTCTGATGACAGCTAGGCTAGGCACCAATCTAGTCACAGGAGATGGACAGATCAGGCTATGTATCTGCCACTGCTAAGGAGTCTAAGCTGGGGTCTTCCTCATAGACTCCTGGGGAAGTCCCTTGTACCAAGAGGAAGGGACCGCCCCTGTCCTTTCCACATTATAATTAGTTTGTTAAAAGTTAAATGTTTTAAAGAATCTTAACAGAACCCTAACTTACCAGTTCTAGGAAATACTTCTTTCCCTTAGAAATGAGTATACAGTGCTTGGTTATCACAAAGTACTCTCCCTAGCATGGGTCCTGAGCTCAGAACCACCTACAATAGAGGCTCTTCAGAAATAAGCAAATACACAATTGCAGGCTCATGGGAATTTGCAATACAATTAGACTCACAACAGTACAACTTTCTCGAATGTGTCCAATATGTAACATGGCCCACCTGTATCGACCTGTGCTCTGCTAATCCATGGATATTCAAACAAGATGCTGTCTCTAAGGACTTAACCAGAGCCTAAGCCCAAAGTGTTCTTGGAGTAACTTTACCCCTCTACAATCACAGCCTTGTTCTACTCAGAGCCCTTAAGTAAATTAAATCTGTAGGAAAACAGACTTTCTGTTTGTAAAGTAAGACACATTTCCTGAATGCTAGAGAATGTTTCCTTGAGAAACTGTTTATGTAACTGTGCAGAAAAGGTGTTTATGTCACTATAAACACCTTCTGTGTGCGAGCAGATGCAGTCTGCTTATTGTTCATACTGTAATCAGCACCCACAGTGAAAAGGCTTGCTCCAATTGCCTGTGAGTGGACCTGCATTCCATTTGACATATACATTCTCCACGTGTTGATTAAAACCCACCTATTACAGGAGAAGCATGGACCTTAGGTTCATAGTAAGCCCTACAATAACCAAGTTCATCAACCAATAAGATCTGTTTTGCTGTCAATCAAGCAGAAGCTTCTTTTCCCAGAATCCTCTTTTCTGTGAGATTCCAGGTTATAGTGGCCTAATGAGCAAACTGGAACGCAGAAAGATGCCATGGTTAGGAGAGTGCGCAGTATGGCTATTCTGGTAGACACAAACCTGTTCAGCTTTCAAGCCGGCCCTCTAGATGAGCAGGCAGGAGGGACA
>LOEQ01012165.1:13234-26938 GCA_001685075.1 Bramus lutescens
TGTGAGCTCTGGAAAACAGAATTCCCTTTTCTGTGCTCTCTACATCAGCAGCAGAAGTGGCATACTCAGCAAGCCCTTCTCACACCAAAGCAAACAGACTTATTCCTTCTGTTTCTCTGACCAAGGTTCCCAGGCCAGAGCAAACGTTTGCGAGAAGTCCTGACTGTGACACAACAAAAGGAACACTTCAAGGACACTGAAAAGCTATCCGGTGACAGAACCAGCCCCCAGCAAGCGAGGCAGCTCTGGTTGGTTTATAACTTTCAAAGTGTTCTTTCTAAGGCTCCTCGGGTGCGACTAGAATTAAAGCCACGGTGCATTACCTGGTCCATTGTGCCTGGTCCTGGTCCCTGCTCATTGTTCAGATAAGACAAGACTGATGAATGTGAATATGTCTGAACTTAAAGCAGGCAGGAGATAATGAAAACGGCTGATTGGAGAGTCCTTATCAACTCAAGAGAATTCTGAGATACACAAAGCAGGAGGACGGCATGCCAAAGACAGGAGGACTGTCTTCCAAAGTCACAAAGTTGACATCAGCGGCCGCAATCTCCGCAGGCTTCTCCCCAGTGCTGCCCACAAGACCGCACAGCCCCTTATGTGGAACTCCAGGGAGACCCTGAGCTCAGGCTCTGCAACTCAACAGCAGGCCCCAGTTCCTGGCGAAGGAAAGATGCAGAAACAGCCCGTGAAACCCAAGGTTGCATTGCCAGTACGCTTCAAAGGGTCAGAATTACCTATGCCAGTTTTTGCCCCTTTCTCCAGCTTGGGCACTGCTCTCCCGTCAGACCCCTGCTCTCCATTCACACCCTCTCACCAATCCTGATTGCTCTGGCTCTGAACGCTCCTGCAAGAACCCATCTCCTCCAAGCCCCGAGCTCCATTCACTGGTTCATAGACTCTTTTGGAAACCCTAGAAACTATTGTTACTATCAAGTGTGTTGAAAATACTCATTGTTTTCTATTTTGTTATTACTGTTATTTTGTTGCAATAAAGGAAGCTTTACCCTTCAGTGGTCCTGCCATTGCTGTGAGCAGGTGGCAGGGACTTCAGGGTACCGGTCCATTCTTAGAATGCAGCAGCACTCCCTCAGCGAGCACATGGGTCATAGGCTTCCGTTAGCCCTGTAGTCTAGTCATGGAATGTTGTGACCGCAGAGCTGCGGGATCTGAGCTCGGAACCCTTTCAGAGCCACTCCTTACAAGCTTGGCGTGAGTCATGCTTCATCGTAAAATCTAGAAAATCTGTGTGGGACACCAGGAAATAACTAAGAGGGTGTTGAGCATTGGTACCCATCCCAGCATGAGTAAATCTACTGTCATTCTTCTTCCAGCCTATGATACTCATCCTGCTAGAAAACACCATTGCTTTCTCCCTTGCCACTGTTTTAATTTGCCAAAAATCATGGTTATTTCTTTAAATATTATTGTTGTGTTGTTTAAAATATCCATGGCATTTCTCTTTGAGTCAAGGAGTGTAATCACTCTGTTGTGGGACTGTGGATACTCCGTCCTTTGGAAGGTTCAGGGCTGTCTAGTTGATCCTCTTGGTTTTCATTGCTTCCCAACTGGTTCTTTCTTTAATGACAGAAAACCTATAGCTCTCCTACCCGCACACTGTCAAGTCTTACCATGGGTAGAAAATTGTTAAGTATCCTTTCAGTATTTTATCCACATGTTTGAAACATTTGATGCATATTTTAAAAACCATAATTACCAGGCTTGGTATTATATTATTCTTTGCTATTTTAACAGAATATTAACTCCAGGGAGTTCCCACACTTGAAACCATTTTCAGAACATGAGGTATTTCCCTAAACCAGGAAATTCTGGCAAAGCAAACATTGGACTAAGCTGGAGAGTATTCTGCAGCATTGGATAGAAAGGGCAAGTTTATGTTTTAGATTTCCTTTTTGATACAATAGCAGAAAATTGGCATGAGCTATACATATAGAAAGTTTACATGTCAGTGAACTTTACCGTGGAGGGTCACTCTAAGCCAGATTCTGTTTTTCTTCAGCCAGGACACCCTTGGACGCTATTTCCTGCCCAGATGTCATGAAGTAGCATGATCCATATGATGGGATTGCATGGAGAAAATGCAATGGAAAAGCATATTACTACAAAGAGCTTCGGAGAGCCAGGGTCTAGAGAAAAGCTTGCCTATGGATGTTTCATCAAAACTCTATAAATGCTAGAATGGCTGAGTCTGCGTTCTGAATTTTTTAAGATTTATTTCCCAATGACTTCCTGTCATTTGAACCTTTACCCACCTCTCTTTCATAGCTGTTCATTAGGAACACTTCACATCCTAATGAGTACATCCTAGTCACCAAATCTTACTTACACACCCTAACATCAGGGGTTCGAGAACGCTAAGAAATGGCTGGGAGAACAGTTATTGATATATACAATAAAACAGAAAACCATGTTGTTCATTTGTATATTCACATATAACCACTAAGCACCCTCATCCAATCCCCACCACATGTGAGTCTAGCTTTTCATTACAAGGAACTTTGAGAATCTTTTCAATGGGCTAAAATCAACTTGAACCCCCTTAGTCATGCAAGCATACTTGCATTCAAAAGGCGCTTCTAGGAGATGATGATGTAGCTCAGTTGGTAGAAAACTTGCTTAACACACCTGGGGCCCTGGGTTGATCTTTGGCAACCATAACAGCTGCTTCTAATATACCACTTTATATTTCAATTAATAACTTATAAAGAAAATGTAATCAGAAATTTAAAGAAAAAAGCAAGAAAATTATTCTAAGGGGACAAGAAGTAGACAAGATCCAAGATAAGTAGGTTTGGAGATTTAGGTCTATTCTCAAAATCTGAAAAAAATATGGGGTGTGTGTGTGAGAGAGAGGGGGGAGGGAGGGAGAGAGAGAAGGAGAGAGAGGCGATGTTGGATATTTTGATGTTGAAATTCATTATACTAAAGAGAAATCGGACAGATTCCTTGTATAACAAAGGGACATGGGTAAGTGCACCAACAAGTACAAGACCATAATAGTCAGTCAAACCAGAAAAAAGCAGGGCAATCCCTTGAGACTTTGGACAGATAAAAAAAAAAACAGATATAAGAGGGACATCTAGTTTAGAACAGACCTTGCAGCTACATTCATTCCCTATTGCTGCTGCAATAAATTAAGAACAAATTGGACTGCTTCTAACACTAAGTCAGTGCTTGACATTCTTGAAGGGCCAAAAGGGGTCTCATTTGACTAAAATCAAGGTATTAGCAATACTGTGTTCTCTCTGGATGCTCTAGGTAGAACCCAGCATCCTTCCCTTTTAATCTTGTAGAGGACACTGTATCTTTTTTGATCCTAACTCTTTCCTCTGTCTTCATACTCAACAAGAAGTGGGTCATTTCCATATCATTTAATTTTGACCTGCTCCCATCCTAATCTTCTGCATTTATGCACACCTGTGATTACTTTAGAGATACCCCTGTAATTCAGGAATAATACAACCTCAGGGTCAGATAAATTAATTTAACTCATTTTCCATGAAAAGTAACATAGCTTCTGGCATGGACATGTTGGTTTGGGGAGGGAAGCTTCCATTATCCCAGCTGTGATAACACTGTGAGAAAAAAAAGAAGGAAGAAAGCAAAGGAAGGAAGGAAGGAAGGAAGGAAGGAAGGAAGGAAGGAAGGAAGGAGAATGGAAGGAAGGAAGAAAGGGAGGAAGGGAAGGAAGGAAGCAATGATTCATGAGAGGACATAACCCTTATGTGTAGGGTGAGAGACTGGAAATGCTCAAGTGTGATTCTAGAGTCATATTAAATTAGGAATTATAAATGAATATGACTTTAAGGATCAGCTACGCCAAGCAACTATATCCATCAGAACACGCATAATGGGCTGACTCCTAATCATCCATAATGTCTCCCATTGAAGAGGGGGAAGACATGCTACCCTCTCTGTATCTGCACATTAATTGGAACAAAACTCAGGACAAGAGGTTACTTAATGCACTCATCATTCAAGAAATAACTCAAGCACCACAGTCCTTAGGAAGAGGCTCTCCTACTCCTCAGCAAAATTAATTTGTTCTCCTTGGAGCTCCTTCCTCGGTGCTAGCCTTTCCAGCAGTACTTATCATTCGGTAATGTAATTTTCTGTCTCTCCTCCTGGATGATGAGGTCCTTTTGAGGACACAGAGTGACTTATATATCTTTGTATTCTATGCACCGATCATAGTGGCTAACATAAAGAAGAACCAATGTGTGTGTTGAATGAACCCCATGAGGTGAATCAAAAGCATACCGAACTCCAATCTTCAAGATAGTGAGAAGGTGGCATTTGGGGGAATAAAGCTGAAGGAGAGCAGATTTCAACACTGGACAATAAATTTCTACTTCCTACAGATGTTTCTGAGAGGGGGAGACAGAAAGCTAATAGGAGCTAGGAAGTATAGGAGATTTTCCTCTTATTGACTGTAGATTAGAAAAGCAAGGTCAGAACACAGACAAGAGAGTTACCTGCTATGACTTTATGCATTGTCGACCACGCTCAGCATACAAATGAATGTTAGAGGGGGAACAAACAGTTTCTGGAAATGGAGCAGAAATGTTTAAAAAGATAAAACTTTCAACTTGTAATATACTTTAGAAAAGTGATTCTAGACACAATTTATTCTGAAATACTTTGTTAAAAAAAGATTCTAACACTAGCTGATGAAGTAGGAAAAGGGGAAATGGAAATGGCTCTCATTCTCTGAAACTACAAAATTGATTGTTTCACCAACACCAACTAGAATAAAAAGGAAGATGGAAAACTTTAAAGTGGCTGTCTAAGTCCATGTTCTATTGCTGAGAAGAGACACCATCGCCATGACAACGCTTATAAAGGAAAAATTTACTTCAGGTTTGCTTACAGTTTCAGAGGTTTATTCCATTTAGCAACATAGAGGGACACATGGAGGTGTGCAGGCAGACATGACACTCAAGAAGTAACTGAGAGATCGAAATCCAGGTCTGCAGGAAGAGAGGGCCACTGGCCCTGGATTAGGCTTCTGAAACCTCAAAAGAGAGAGAATGGAAATGCTCAAGTGTGATTCTAAAAGGAATCGCACTTCCCCCAACAAGCCATACCTCATAATCCTTCTCAAGTAGTGCCACTCCCTGATGACAAAGCATTCAAACAGATGAGCCCATAGGAGGTACTCTTGTTCAAACTACCACACTGACTATCTGCAAGAAGACAAGGAACAGAGGGATCAATATGTAGGTGTTTACAGAATGGGTCTTCAAGACTTTTTTCTTTACATGTAGGCCTTTTACCCCTCCCTCTGTCAATATAAAGTATATAGGTAGTATGTTCCATGTATGCTAGCTGCTGAGCTGAGAGAATATGAGTGAAGAGTGAAACCTGCTGTGGGACAACGGTCTATATCCTGTCAATTATATTTTAAACAAATGCTGATTGGCCAATAGCCAAGCAGGAAGTATAGGCGGGTGACCAGGCAGGAAGTAGAGGTGGACAACAAGAATTCTAGGAAAAGGAATGTTCTTTCTGCAGTCTTTACCCAGCTGCAGAGGAAGCAAGATGTGACTACCTTGCTGAAAAAGGTACCAAGCCATGTGGCTAACATATATTAGAAAAATGGGCTAATATAAGTTATAAGAGTTAATAAGAAGTCTGAGCTACTAGACCAATCAGTTTACTAATGTAGATCTCTATGTGATTTCGTTGGAACTAAACTGCTATGGGACCTGGTGAGACAGAAAACCTCAATCAACAGAAACCTAAATTTCATTCAACCTTGATCATGATTAGAACACAACTTGGCAACACCACCTTTCCCCACTAAGTTTTGTTTTTATAATTGCCAAAAGTAACTTTTTGATCTTCCATTTGTGGACCAAGAAAGTTATAGATGAGAAGTAACAGGTCTTCAGTTTTCTTCTCCTATTTATCATAAGAAAACTCTATTAGGAGCGGTGCATGAAGAGGAGAACCAGCTCAGACAGAAAAGATTGGAGTTCCATGAGAACAGAGCTGGTAAAACTTTCCATGGGGGAGAAAGATGAGCAAAAGGAAAAAAATAGCTTCCAGGAAATCTCAATATTTTAAAGGTCAAGCAAAGAAAAGGAAGCTCATGAAGGCAATTGATAGAGAAAACTTGAAAAGGCACAAGGGAAATAAATTATTATGGGTTCAATGTCAGTATCTCAAGGACTCAGGTAGCAATGCCATCAAATACTACAAACAAAAGGACATTTGGTAAGCAAATTGTTGATTTAAACACTTCTATTGTTCATAGCACAAAAGAAAGAATTAGCTCCTAGAAATAGTAAAATCTTCCTATGGAGCTGACTTTGACAGCATAGCATTTCCTCTATGAATTCATCCTCTCCCAGACCCAGGAATCCTCTCCCTAACACATGGCCACCCTGCCATTTTAAGAGCCAAACAAAGGGTTTGGGCAGCTAAGGAAAAGCACTTTGTCATCATTAGGTAAATCTTGCAGATCTCAGAACCCCAGAATATGACTCACTGAACTTCAAGATCAAGGGCTATGGACTAGAAAGACTACACCTAAGGAAAGAGAGCAATGAAAGTAATAGGGAAGGGAATTTTTATTGTTATTTGTAAGGAGCTTGACAATTGGCATACCATGGGGGGATCCTTCTTATTCCAGTTTGCTCATAAGGAAATAGTCTAAGAGGTTCTATCACCAGGACTACATCGGGTTTCCTTGCCAGATGAGTCAAGCAGAAGAAAGCATCCATGACAGGAGCTGCACAACTCAAAGTCTCAATGGGAAAGCTGTAAATCGGCCATGTTTCTAAGCTTATAAACAAACTTGACCTATTGATGAAATCCTACCAATGAGCATACATTTGTGAACTTTAAGGAAAGTTAAATCCAAGAAGAAACAGATGGCTAAGTTGACTTAAATTCAGAATAGTCTGGTACCCAGTGACTGGCCTGGGACAGAGTTGGGGGAACTGTTTGGTGCAAGTGCATTCTGTGTTCCTCTAAGAACCATGGCTCTTGACCAGTCGTGTACCTGTTCCAGCCTTCAAGATACATAGCTGCTAGAAAGAGTCATGTTGCCACCCAGACCTGACCTGTGAGCTGTCATAAACCATTCAAGACCTCTTCCCTCCTTTACATCTGTGGACCAGAGTGGAGACACTGGTAGGAAGTTTTCTTATAGAAGTGGCCTTCTCTCTTTGTTCTTTCAGGTGCACCTTTCAGTTTATACCAACTGTGTTTCCCTTAGTTGCGTGATGAACTGAAATTTCTAAAACTGTTAGCTTAAATCACTATCTCCTACTTTTAAGTTGTCTATATCCAGCATTTTTTTACAGTGGTAAAACTAACAAAATTAGAAATAATGACCATTCTCGGTTTTAGAGAACAAATAGCTAAGTATCTGGGCTCATATCTTCAAGCATAGCCAAATTTACATGTTGATAGATGTAAAACAAATGTAAGAGTTGAATAGCTTGTAATAGAGTCCTGTCAACGCATGCTCTGAATAAGTCGTAATGCTCAGGACATAGTTTTCTGTACAAAAGCATGTGCTCATCACATACCTAGTTTCAGATGAGGGAATGAAGTTTAATGTTGTGTCCAACTGTGACAAGTTAGTTCTAGTTGTCAGAGTTAGACCTACTTTATATTTTTATTTAAGTAGAAAAGCTCAGGGATTATCATTTAATAAATATACTTGGTGCTGAGATAGGAAAAGAACCATGGGGCTGAGGTACTTGTTGTTCTTCTAAAGGACTTGAGTTCAGTTCCCAGGCCCCAAGTCAGCCCAGAACCACCTGAAACTCCTGGTTCAGGGAATCTGATGTCCTCTTCAGGCCTCTATAGGCACTTGCACACATATGACATATAACAACACAAAGATACAAATAAAAACAAATATAAAAGCTAAATAAAAAGGACAGCATCCAGCACAGATAAGTGAGCCCCTGAGTTTCAACATTCAGCATTTATCGAACCCCTTAGTCTCTCTGGCTCTTGGTGTTTTCATTGATGTAATGGATTTATTGGTATTTTGAAATCATGTTCCATAGGGCTATGGGAAGACTATGAATTTTCTTCCAAAGGATCCTTTAAAAGGTTGCCTTAAAATAGCATTCTTTAAATACATAAATTATAAATGATTTTTAAACTTTAATAAAAATACAAAAACATTCAAATGTGCCATCTATTACATTGTAATGTATTGGAGACTACCAGCTTCTTGTACTGTTAGCTTATCTTGCTTCCGGCAATCCTGAGAATCTATCTCCCGCTGGCATATAGATGTATTTACTTAGACCTAGGCAAGTCCCTGATTATAATGCCTGTAACTGCATTGTTTTTGCTCTGTTTTGCTTAACATAAAACTAATGAGCTCTCAAGCCTGTCACATTTGCTTCCTGCATTTTCAGTATCTGTCTCACACATCCAATGCCAAACCTGCATTTTTAGTTTTTTTTTTCTTGTGATAGCATCCTTTTATCAAAATCTATATTAAAATAGTCAAAGATTGCTGTTTAATACCACCCCAAACTTGGTGGCTTAGCACAGCAATCATCCACATCTTCCCCAGGTGCTGATTATCTAAGATTTAATGGATGCTGAGCTGTGCATCTCTGGCTGATGACTTAAGGGACAGAGATACTGGGCAGCAAAGCCATCCCCTAAAGCATGGCTGGGACTTGAAGGTCCTATTCCCAAGTAGCTACCTCTCCTGGAATGTTGGTGCTAACCCAGTTTTTCTTCCTGCGCCTCCCTCCACAGGGCAGCCTGAGGGTTCTCATAGCACACTGGCTGCTCTACAGAGCAAAGGCAAGGGGAATGGAAGTACAGCCTTACTCTGACCTAGCCTTAGACACTAACATCTCTTTGCTGTGTTCTATTGGAAGCTAATCACTAAGTCTAGTTCATATTCAAGGCAAATGTATCAAACTCTGTGTTTAAAGGACAAATGCTTTCTAAAATGTAAACATATTTTTAGATTATTTCACTTAGAACTTTATAAAAATGTATATTAGTAAAATTGAACTTCTTGTTTGTAAAAGTGTATACTAATTCAAGAATCTAGGAAAGAAAATGACACTAAAGTGTCAAAAAAAAAGCAAAATCTCCTTGCTTGTATCAGAGTGGGATCTTTGTACCATTTCATTATGGAGAAAAGAAGGAAATAAATCACAACAGAATAAGCATTACCATAAAGTGGCGCACAAGCAATAAAGGACAAAGTGTCAATCAAACACAGGCATAATATAAATCCAACCCAACACCAAACACTTCTAGTGATTAGCAGAGAATGCCCAGATGGACAACCATACCAGCCACATGGATGTTGGGAGGTCCCCTGATGTGTGATTCCCCTCTGTATGCTGTGAATATGTTTTATTGCCATTGGCTAATAAAGAAACTGCTTTGGCCTATGGCGGGGCAGAGCACAGCCAGGCTGGAAGAGATAGAGATAGAGAGTAGGCAGAGTCAAGGAGATGCCTCGTAGTTGCTAAAGGAGAAGGACTCAGGAACCTTACCAGTAGACCACAGCCTCGTGGTGATACACAGATTAATAGAAATGAGATAATTTAAGATGCAAGCATTAGTTAATAAAAAGTCTGAGCTAATAGGCCAAACAGTATTGTAATTAATATAGTTTCTGTGTGATTATTTGTGTCTGAATGGTCCAGAAACAAAAGAGAAGTCTTCATCTACAGGCCCCTCATCCCTGTCTCCTGATTTGGTTTCATTGGACTAGAATAAGGTATGAGCTAAAGGAAAATGATTTTGCACAGCAATAGCTACTTTTATAAAAAATAATCTCCCTTTAAATATGTCTTCGTCTCACTAATCAACAAACTGTAGGTTTATTTACAAAAGCCTACATACCTATTTGTTCCTCAATACTTTTTTTGTTAAGTAATAAGTAATCATAAAGTCTACTTAAAATCTATCTATCCTCAAGAGTACAAATTCTCAAACTGGTCTTGCCAGTTGCCCATGGTAAGTATTTATTTTCTCACCAGAAACTAGGGGGAAAAAAAATCACAGAAGGACAGTTGAGTAGACATTCATCTGTCCAGGTTTTTACATTTCTGTTTCTCTACTTAGCTCTATAAATCTTATGTTCTACTTAAATTTTCTTCTATAGTCTCTTCCCGCTCACATATGTCTTTCCAAGAATTCAAGAAGTTACCATGACCACAGTGTCACTATAGAAGAGGAACACATTCATCCCAGTCTTGACCCCACCTCCCTCACCATTGGCTTTCTGTGCCCCAGATTATCAGCTATGCTTTCAAGTCCATTAAGGTTGGCTCTAAAGAATTACAATTTCTCTAAGACCAAGTAAGTTCTGTGACAGGAGGCAGGCTTGAGGATAACATAATTAAGAGTCAGCAAGAGGAGTTTCTAAGGAAATTAGTTTTAAATGGATGATAGTAATTAATCAGTAAAACTAAATACCTGACGGAATGGGGGAGGCTTCCCTGGCAATTGGGAAAGTGTAATTACGGCTGGATCCGGGATCCTGACCTGGGTGCACACCGTGATGATTATCTCCCTTTCTGGCCTTTGAGGAGCAAAATGGAGCATAAAGCAATCTTTGCTTGCTTCAAATAAACATGAACTGGGCATGCTGAATAGAAGGCAACCTATTCGACAGCTTCAAAAGGCTCAGTTAAAGGAAAAGCATCAGGGCTTTAGCACCTGGAAGGGACTGTCAGAGCCTTCAAGAAGAATAAGCCCCAAATGAGCAAGACAACACTGAGGACACATAGTGACATTTAAATACAAAAACATAGTTAGGGCTGGGTTTCAGAAACTATAGGAATAGTAATATATATATATTGAAATACTATTGACTTATACAGGTATGTTTCTTTATAAAACTATTTTAAGCTATATTATAGTTTAATAATAAAATTGGTATTTTAATATTGAAAGAAATCACGTGATAAAATCCAGGTATGCTGCCCAGGAATCCATCTGTTCAATTTATCATTAAAATAACATAGGCAATGAGGACTACACCCTAGCATAAGACTAATGATTACACTTTAAAGGTATTCAATAAGATAAGCATTCACTGAATGAATTAAAGACATTGTCATAGGCTACATTGATGTAGGAGGGTCATCTGTCTATGTGTTACTTTCATTGGTTAATAAAGAAACTGCCTTGGNTGCGGGAGCCGGGCAGGACGAAAAGCAGGGCCCGCTCCCCTCATCACTACACTACATAATTTAATTAAATGTAGAAATGGGTCTCAAATACCTCAGGCCAGCCTTAAACTTGCTATTTAGACCCAAAGATGACAGTGAACTTCTGATCAGCCTGTCTCTACCTCCTGGAACAGTCAGGGCAGTACTGATCATGCCATCTCTTATAATTCCAAACACTCAGAACATGCCAGCACTCATCTCCAGCTTCGCAGTTCTGAGTCACTACTGAATTGCTCTCTGGTCTCCATTGACATCTTGAATTTACTTGCACACTTTCTTGGACTCCACTCTCGCACTCCAAATTCCAAGTTAATTTCTCCACCTCTTACCTCACAATCAAAAATTACCTGGATAACCTAGAATTCTGTCATCTAATCAATACATAGATCATATGTCCCACAAATGACTATAAAGATTTTTCATATTTTCTGCTGCCCATCAAACAGTTAGGAAGATTGAATAAGTATGAGCTGCATGTGCAACCCACACAAAATGCAAATCAAACCACCATTTGTACAAAAAAAATCCTCAGTTCTTAGAATACAGGGGGAAAAATGCAACCCTGTGTTGATCAAGCTCACAGCAATATGAGCAGTGAGGGTTGTATCTACCTGACAGTGTAAATGCCTATCAACCCATTTTCTAACTATAAGGGATGATTTGAACAACACTATTCAATTATGACCTTCAAAGTCCCTTGATGTGTAATTAGGAATTCTTTTGATGTTTTGTGATTTTCATTTAAGATATTGCATGAGGCTCACTTATTTGTCTGTATGATTGTACGCCATAGAAACAGAAGAGTTGACTCATTCTCACCAAAGTTCTCATAAAAACTGTGATGGTTCATGTTCCTGGTCAGTTTGACAAGATCTAGAATCAGTGGAAGATAGGCCTCTGGGTATGTTTGTGGGGAATTAACTTGACGGCTTCACTAAGGTAAGGAGATCTGCACATGATAACTGGTAGGGATCCTGGACTGGATGAGTAGAGAAAAGGAAAGGGGCTGGGTAGCAGCATGTACTGATGGCCCTCTATTTCCTTCCAGATTGTGCGTGTGGTGTGTCCAGCTTCTCTGAGTTTCTTCCACGTTGACTTCCCTGCAATAAAGGATGGTACCCCAGAGCTGTGAACTGGAATCAACCCTTTCTCGTCAAGTTGCCGACATATTTCATCACAGGAACAGGCAAAGAAACTGCTATACCTACAAAGATGCAGGGGGAAATATAACATAAACCATGAAAAATTAATCCATAACCTGGAATAATGTCATTAATTTCCATTTCCATGGTACTGTTAATTTAAGAACATTTCTTGAGGTTTGTGACTCCAGACTTGCAATAAAGCACATGAGGTTGTAATTACCTCTCTTCGCTTGAATGAATATCCCAACTATAAAGAGCCACAACTCCCACAGCTTTTTCTCCCCTCAGTCCCAAGAACTACGTCTACAAAATGCTGGTATAGCTGACAGGTGTTCAACCCCTGCAGCCTTGATTTACATAACATTAAAGAAAAGAGAGAATGAAATGAAGAGAAAATAGGCATCTGGCAGAAAGGTTGAGACCGAACACACGAAGACAAGTAAAACATTCTATCTGATTTTCAGAGTCTCTGAAAAGCCTAAGTGCCAGACATTAGGTGAAATCCCCCCAAAATCATTGATGCTGGCAATGGTAGTGAACTGTAATATCAGCATACCTATCTCAGAAAGCTGAGGCAGGAGGATCACAAGCTCCAGATCAGACTGGGCTGACTACTGAGGACCTATCTGAAAAATTAAAAATACAAATACAAACTACAAAGATAAAACTTCAACATGTGGCTCCTAGATAAAGATTAGGGTCCAGTCTCTGGAAAAGAAGTTAGTCAAGAGCCAATACAGACAACGAGAAAGACAGCTCTTCCCAAAGCCCTATTGTCAAGCTTGAATCTGCATCTTCTCCTTTTAAATTAATTACGCTAAGGGAAGCATCAAATGTGAAAACACATTCAATGAGGCAAGGTACCAATTCCAGAAAAAATACAGTCCTTCGCTATCAGCTCTATAATAAGAGAGACCTAAAACAAAAGAATAATGTGATTTGCAAGAATCAAAGAGTGAAGAAAAACAAAAGCCGAGACTAGCAAAGACTGCAAGGTCTCTTAAGATCCAACCATAGGTCTACCTACTATCTACAGAATTGTCACAGACAGTGCTGCTGAAGAGAGAACCAGCAGTGAAGAGCTGTGGCTTCGGCTTGGAGTTTAAGAGTGCAGACCAGCCCTCTCAAGGTGAAAATCAATAAGAGTGCAAGTGATCACAGTTTCAGAAAGAAAGCAACTCCCAAAAAATGGAAATTAAAACCACCATTTGTACCATAAAACAAAAACAAATCCTCAGTTTAAAGATGAGCCAAACTCCTGATCCTGTACCAGAAGATCCATCGGAGGGGTGAGTGCGTTCCTGACCCGTGGAAACACAGACATCCCTCAGTTCCCTAAACATCCTGCTCAT